>OX401409.1:9079734-9349879 GCA_947846245.1 Cerastoderma edule | reverse complement strand
AACCACTAGTACTCCAACAACCACAAGTATCCGACAACCACTAGTACTCCAGCAACCACCAGTACTCAGCAACCACTAGTACTCCAACAACCACTAGTGCTCAACAACTACAAATTACTCCGACAACTAGTACTGCAACAACCACGAATTGCTCAGCAACCACTATTGCTCCAACACAGAGTCTCCAACAACCACTAATTGCTCCAACAACCACTGAGTACTCCAACAACTTCAGTACTGCAACAGCCACTAATTGCTCCAACAACCACCAGTACTCCAACAACCACTAGTACTCCAACAACCACTAGTACTCCAACAACCACCAGTAGTACTCCAACAACCACAAGTACTCCAACAAGTACTCCAACAACCACTAGTACTCCAACAACCACTAGTACTCCAACAACCACTAGTACTCCAACAACCACAAGTACTCCAACAACCACTAGTACTCCAACTACTACTAAAGTACTCCAACTACCACTAGTACTCCAACAACCACTAGTACTCCAACAACCACTAGTACTGCAACAACCACAAGTACTCCAACAACCACTAGTACTCCAACCACCACAAGTACTCCAACATCCACTAGTACTCCAACAGCCACAAGTACTCCAACCACCACTAGTACTCCAACAACCACAAGTACTCCAACAACCACTAGTACCCCAACAACCACTAGTACTCCAACAACCACTAGTACTCCAACAACCACTAGTACTCCAACAACCACGAGTACTCCAACTACTACAAGTACTCCAACTACCACTAGTACTCCAACAACCACTAGTACTCCAACAACCACTAGTACTGCAACAACCACAAGTACTCCGACAACAACTAGTACTGCAACAACCACTAGTACTCCAGAAACCACTAGTACTCCAACAAGCACAAGTACTCCAACAACCACTAGTACTTCAACAACCACAAGTACTCCAACAACCACCAGTATTCCAATCACCACAAGTACTCCAACAACCACAAGTACTCCAACAACCACTAGCACTCCAACAACCACTAGTACTCCAACAACCACAAGTACTCCAACAACCACAAGTACTCCAACAACCACTAGTACTCCAACAACCACTAGTACTCCAACAACCACTAGTACTCCAACAACCACTAGTACTCCAACAACCACAAGTACTCCAACAACCACAAGTACTCCAACAACCACTAGTACGTCAACAACCACAAGTACTCCAATAACTACTAGTACTCCGACAACCACTAGTACTCCAACAACCACTAGTACTCCAACAATCACAAGTACTCCAACATCCACTAGTACTTCTACAACCACAAGTACTCCAAAAACCACTAGTACTCCAACAATCACTAGTACTCCAACAACCACAAGTACTCCAACAACCACTAGTACTCCAATAACTACAAGTACTCCAACAACCACAAGTACTCCAACAACCACTAGTACTACAACAACCACTAGTACTCCAACAACCACTAGTACTCCAACAACCACTAGTACTCCAACAACCACAAGTACTCCAACAACCACTAGTATTCCAACAACCACTAGTACTCCAACAACCACTAGTAATCCAACATCCACAAGTACTCCAACAACCACTAGTACTCCATTAACCACTAGTACTACAACAACCACTAGTACTCCAATAACCACTAGTACTCCAACAACCACTAGTATTCCAACAACCACTAGTACTCCAACAACCACTAGTACTCCAACAACCACAAGTACTCCAACAACCACTAGTATTCCAACAACCACTAGTACTCCAACAACCACTAGTAATCCAACATCCACAAGTACTCCAACAACCACAAGTACTCCAACAACCACCAGTACTCCATTAACCACCAGTACTCCAACAACCACTAGTACTCCAACAACCACAAGTACTCCAACAACCACAAGTACTCCAACAACCACTAGTACTCCAACAACCACTAGTAATCCAACAACCACAAGTACTCCAACAACCACTAGTACTCCAACAACCATTAGTACTCCAACAACCACAAGTACTCCAACAACCACTAGTATTCCAACAACCACTAGTACTCCAACAACCACTAGTACTCCAACAACCACAAGTACTCCAACAACCACAAGTACTCCAACAACCACTAGTACTCCAACAACCACTAGTACTTCAACAACCACCAGTACTTCGACAACCACAAGTACTCCAACAACCACAAGTACTCCAACAACCACTAGTACTCCAACAACCACTAGTACCCCAACAACCACAAGTACTCCAACAACCACCAGTACTCCAACAACCACTAGTACTCCAACAACCACGAGTACTCCAACAACCACAAGTACTCCGACAACAACTAGTACTGAAACAACGACTAGTACTCCAACAACCACTAGTACTCCAACAACCACAAGTACTCCGACAACAACTAGTACTGCAACAACCACTAGTACTCCAACCACCACAAGTACTCCAACAACCCCTAGTACTCCAACAATCACTAGTACTCCAACAACCACTAGTACTCCAACAACCACTAGTACTCCGACAACAACTAGTACTGCAACAACCACTAGTACTCCAACAACCACTAGTACTCCAACAACCACTAGTACTTCAACAACCACAAGTACTCCAACAACCACCAGTACTCCAACAACCACAAGTACTCCAACAACCACTAGTACTCCAACAACCACAAGTACTCCAACAACCACCAGTACAGCAACAACCACTAGTACTCCAACAACCACTAGTACTCCAACAACCACAAGTACTCCAACAACCACAAGTACTCCAACAACCACTAGTACTCCAACAACCACTAGTACTCCAACAACCACTAGTACTCCAACAACCACTAGTACTCCAACAACCACTAGTACTCCAACAACCACTAGTACTCCAACAACCACTAGTACTCCGACAACAACTAGTACTCCAACCACCACTAGTACCCCAACAACCACAAGTACTCCAACAACCACAAGTACTCCAACAACCACAAGTACTCCAACAACCACTAGTACTCCAACAACCACTAGTACTCCAACAACCACTAATACTCCGACAACCACTAGTACTCCAACAACCACAAGTACTCCAACAACCACAAGTACTCCAACAACCACTAGTACTCCAACAACCACTAGTACTCCAACAACCACTAGTACTCCAACAACCACTAGTACTCCAACAACCACAAGTACTCCAACAACCACCAGTACAGCAACAACCACTAGTACTCCAACAACCACTAGAACTCCAACAACCACAAGTACTCCAACAACCACCAGTACAGCAAAAACCACTAGTACTCCAACAACCACAAGTACTCCAACAACCACTAGTACTCCAACAACCACTAGTACTCCAACAACCACTAGTACTCCAACAACCACAAGTACTCCAACAACCACTAGTACTCCAACAGCCACCAGTACAGCAACAACTTCAACTATTTCAACAACAACTTCTTTCTCTGAGACTACTACTTCATCGAAATTCCCATCTTGCCGTGGTATGTAGTGTATACGTTTTTTTATCATTGAGTGTTTGCCTTATATTACATAATGTGAGTTATACATATAATAATACGTCACCAATCACTAGTGCTACAACAACCAAAATTACTCCATCAACCACAAGTTTACCTTTTTATGAAAGCTATTTCGAATTTTTGTGACGCTTCTATTTCATGTTTCTTTGTTGGCGATCTACAATTTAAAACATTACTATGAACTTGAGTTTGTTGGGTCTTTGGTTTGGATAAACGCTTATTTTTTCTGGTGCTGTGACGTTTTAAGGATATAGTTTTGGCGTTTTCTTGTCCAAAAAAAACCCCAACGATTTTGACAGGCAACCACCTAATTATCATCATTAAATGACAAGCGTTTCATTTCACATTCACCCATACCTTGATTAGGGGTTCATACCAAGTTTATATTGCTGGTAAAAGCAAACGTCGGTTTTGTGTAATTCATGAGATCACTTAAACGTGGGGAATTGATCTCCTGAGAAATAGATATGTTTTACAACCAATTATTATTCTTTGCTTTATATGTCTGAAACAGGAACGGACTCTCTGACCTAAGTTATTTTGCTCGAAAACCGTTACGTTTGTTACATTCGCGGTATATTAATGCAAATCATCGAACCTAATGCATTGTTATAGAGAACATGCTGTTATGGTGACAGTGTTTATCACTGATCGGATGTGGTTGTGTCTTTTAAGAGGTTATTTGCTCGGTTCTTTATATTGGTGGCAGCGGTGGGATGAAGTCATCTTCATAAATCGGAGTTGCTAACTACTAACTTTCTTTATTTTTTTCTGAATTAACTTTTTTTCTTTCATTTGATATGTTTAAGATATCAGCGTCATGAGACACTTTATGGGATAAGACACATACGTATGTTTCTTTGTCTAATCTGGTTCTTGAAAAGAAAATGAATTTGCGGTCTTTTTTGTCAGAACGCTATTTATTTTCCATGAGACAAATCGCGTAGTATTTCATTACATCACGTGGTATATTTGATGACAGTGGTTAAACATTGTCTTTCACTGGGGAGGAACCGACTCCGATCATGTAACACTCGCAAGGTGAATCAGAGAGCAAGCTCAAGACCATTTGTTATAAACCTTCCCTTTCATAGTACTGAAAGAGGGGAGTGCCCGTTTCACACTTCTTTATGACAATACAGATTTTCAGCATTTCTGGAATTAAAGGAATTGGAATTGGTCGTTTATAACGTGACACGATTTAAAATCACGTTTATCCGCAAATGTTAATCATAAACTACAACCTGCGAGACAGTCCCTTTAACATGTGCGGTACTGAGGAGGACATTCAAAGCGATCTCCATAAAGGCCTACCAAATTACATAACATATAATATTAAACACATCTATGGTAAATGAAAGCAATTTGTTTAAAGTTGTGATGATATTAAGGCATTTAAGTTTTATTTCTTTACAACGGTATATCAGTTGTTCTATTGTATGAGGCGTATTTGAAAATAGCTGTTGGGTGTTGAATGAGTTAATCTAAATGTAATGTAAACGTTACATGTACGTGTAACCGTGTACATTCAATAAAGATGTATTCAGATCCAAAACCAACTGTTCTGGAATCCAACTTGTCACGTTTGCATATACATGTATTTAGAATAATTGACACATTCCTATTCGATTCTGCGATCAGTAGCTAATTTAAATCATATACCATACCGCAACAAAAACAGTATTCCATTTTGACTTTCAAATTGTTTGATGTGGGGACAAACCCCTTTAGAATCTGTTGAAACCAATAAAGTCTAGTTATGCCAACTGACGGTGTGTTATTTCTGCTTTCGCAGAGTTCCCGTTCCAGTATGATACAGGAGTGGATGATACGTTACCGAGGTCTGATGACACGTGCTCAAGTCCGATTAGCTTTAACTATGCACTTCCATTTCGAGGTCGAAACTTCAAGCAGGCTTTCGTAAGTAGTCTTATTTTAACGTTGTACTGGCTGATCGTTGCGCCATTAGTGGTACAATGCTGTTACTGAGGCAAAGCTATTCCTTAGAATGCTGGGTAATTTTCGAAGAGTAGGTTTTTATGTCGTCTGCTTTCCAAGACAATATCAACTCTTATAAAGCTTGAACCGACTTCATGCTTATTCAAACATGTTAGATCAAGGCCAGCCGCCAAGATACAAGGGGGCCTCATTAGCCCACATTCAGTGCAAGTACTAATTATGTGGCCATGAAGCAGAGTTGAACGGGACAATTCTAAGTTGTGGAAAACTTAAAAATCAATCTAAAAAGATAATAGTATATGTACAATAGAAGAGTACGAAACAATATTTTGTTTAAATATTCGAGTAAAGATTGATTATATCAAGCTGATTTCTATTACCCCTTTTTATGAGTTTGTATGAACGTAAATCGGATGGCAATGTGTGTATAAAAACGAAAAACGATATATTGTGTGTTAATGCTGAATTCCATTAAATATATACATGTATTTTTACATATTCTTTCTTTTTTCGTTTGTTTCACAGATATGTACAAACGGGTTGGTGTGTTTTGGCGGGAGACTCGAAAGTTATTCCATACCCGAGGTCGGGGAATTCCGATACAACTTTCTTGGCCGGTCCTGTCTTGCCCCGTATTTTAGCGACCTGGTGACACGAACCACAGGAACCATCGTCTACCGGTACATCGATGCCTTGACAAACACAAGTGCCACGGAGATCGGGGTGGCTAGACTGATAGTTGAGGAGAGCGAAGGGATCAATATCGAACCCACGTCTATCCTTATCGTCACGTGGGATAGTGTGCCACATTACTATGGATCTAATACGGACGTGAGTATAATTTGTTCCTGGTAAAGTACGCAAGATACCGCTAGACTTAATTCGGTCGACTTGATAATAGTGCTATACAGTCATAACTAATGAAACTCTGTGTTTACCTATTGTGCCATAATGCAAAACTGAGTTTCCTAATTGAAATACATGTCACAAAGTACCATGTTAGAATCTAGATACATGATGGTATCATCATCCCAATAACTTGGTTATAATTGTATAATTGAACATATGTCATCACATACGGTAGTCTTGGTTTGACGATTCAGCCATGCATCTCTTCATGTTCATAGATCGTATTACATCATTTAAAATGTAAAGGGAATATCTCACAGATTATACCTTATTGGGAATTATGATTGTACCGATTGGTTGTGTTTTGTTTTGCACAATCACCTTTGTATAAAATTATAAATGGTGTTTGTCCAAGGATCTAAGCTTTTCATCAAACGTCGTTCTGATCAAGTCAATATATATGTCGGACATCATTGGCCATTTTTTTTTTTCATATGGGAAAGCAGCCAATTATAATTAAAAGACTAGTGTGCTTAGAAAATACCAGGTCCATAAACAGGTTCGGTGACGTCCGACTAGAATACTCTTGTAATCGGCACACATCCGAATCCGAAAATCAAACAAACAGATGGACTTTCTCAGAAATGTATCACGATTTTCATTCTGCAATACACTTTACCTCAGGCTCGTAACAGTTGAAGAGAATGATTTACACTAAAGATTCACTCTTTACGTACTATTCGTTTGTTACCCAGCCTTTTTCTGCGTGTTTTAGACGGCGACGTTCCAGGTTGTATACATAACGGACGGTTCGAGATCCTACTCCTATTATTACTACAAGACCGAAGGTATGAAAATCCGATTTGGGAGCGTTTTCGTGGGAACTCTGGTTAACGGACAGGCGGATGGGATCAGGAACAGTTTGAATGGGAATTTCTTACGACGGCCCGATATCAACGTGCGCTCTAATGGTTAGTACGTATTCTCAGGCTCTAAACAAGCAGTAGCTGTATATAACGTAGTGTACCTATATAAGTGTTCTAAGCCACGCATAGCTACAACGCATCAGTTTATTTTTTTCACTTATATAGTTGCTCACAGGGAACTTGGTTGAAGAAGCTGTGCCTAGCGTAAGGCACTTAAATGGGTGACCTTCGCTGCATATCTCTTACGCATTGATGCACTTTTCTTCATATAGTTGTCCACGGGAAAAATAGAAGTCACTGTGCGTAGCGTATGCCACTTATATAAGTATCCAACGCTATAATACGCTAATTCGCACGAATCTATTCTTTCATATATAATCTTGGTATGGGCTATTGATGTAGTAGCTGTACCTATCGCGAACACTTTTCAATGTTCCCATAGTAAGCTCAACAACTTCATTTTCCATCTATGTTGTTTGGTACTCGAGTACCGAATTTGAAAACAAAACTTCGGTTCGCCGATCGAGTTAACTGAGTGAACAGGTTACCGGTTACCATCTCTAATCCATAAATATGTTTACAGGGACTATTGAAGATGCACCTGTGCTTACGAAGTCCTGGACATTACACAAACTTTATAACACCCTTTCGCCATTTCAAAAAGCGCGCACTTAAGTGCTTGCAGGTCGTTTAAACGCTATTCTATTATTACAGGTTGTCCGGGTCGGTTTAGAACGATAGATCCGGAGTCGGACGGGATCAGTGATGAAATCGTCTGTCGACAATGGTACAGTAAAGAGTTGAGCCGTGTGCCCTTGTACAACTTCCTGTTGAACTCCATGCCACAATGTCCGTGTAGCCGAGACTTCCTGTTCTTTGACAGAAGGTTCGTCCCTCCATGGACGCTGTGGAACTCTAACAGGGCGGTACTCTCTGTACCCGTGCGGCCGGCATTTAGATACACACCATTCGGAAAGGTAGGGTCAATCAAAATCATCGCGATGGTTTATGAGCTTAACTCAGCCAAACACTCTAGCTTTGGCCATCTACTTGCATTGTATGGCTGACATATTAATTTAGCCACTAAAACATTCAATAGAACAAGTTAATAACTCTGTGAAAAGGCAATTACCTTCTTATGAATGAATAGGTTTAAAGCAAATAAAGTAGATATGTCTTCTATTATTTTCTTAACATGGCCATGTGCCGATACATGCAGGTACGTGATGTTTGAGTTTGGGGGATCTTTTAATCATGTGTAAGGATTAGCTTGTTGAAACAGATAGAGATCTAGTGAAGCATTTAAGTCGCTCATTCAACTTGAGGAAACCTCACAATTTCAACCCACGTTCTTCCACCCCTCTAAACCCCAAGTTAATGCATTTGTTACAGACATGCGAGTATAACAGTTTGACGGGGGCGTTTATTGGCGAGGGTCGGTCTGCCGGCTCGTTCCTCACGTACAACCCCGTCACACATCCACTACAGTACGCCTCCGAGGATCTCTTCTACAAGACGGCGTGCTGTGACAACTCGGACCTATGTGATCTCTACTATCAGGTCCGACCCACGCACACATGTTACACGAGGTTCCCGTTCACATTCTGTAAGTGCTCATCTAACGTCAGTGTGTGTTCATACATAACAAACCACTCTGATTTCAGGGACACACCCATACGGAGACCTATATACACTGGACCATCATTTTAGAAAACAAAGAATAGAGTCTGTCTTACTTTATACGTTATTCTTCTTGAAATGTTCGTTTCTTATGCTACACAATAGAACTTTATGGATGTATATTGACAAGAACCGTTAAATCTTTTGATAAGGAACTGTATGTATGATATAATATTTTCGTATTTATCTAATAATTGATGTAAAAGTTGATATGATGATTGCCCGAATCTTCCGTTGAGAAACCATCATTTATGATGTAAGAATTGACAATTGATGTCCACAGATTATAATATACTAATCAGGTTATCAAAATTGGACACTTTAACGTGTTAATATTAAATGACTGGAATCTGACGATAATCAAAATTGACTATTAAGATTATACTTTACAAACTAAACGAAAACACTCGAAATATCCCTTGCTAGATATACAATGTACAGTTGGACGCCATAGAACGTAAGGAAAAGCTATGTTTGTGGATTTTTGAAATGGTAATGCTCATTTTCTTTCTTTGTATGTTTCTCTATGCTCGGATGAAAGCTTAATTGTGAAGAAAAACATTGAATACTATTTTAAACTTCTATAAATAGAATATAGATATCAGACATTATTTCACGAGATGTTTTTCGGTTGGTGACATTTGATTGCCTCTGTAAGGTGTCTATATTCCTCCTCGTTTTCAGCCTGGGCTATTGGCGATCCACATATCACCACACTAGATAACAATACATACACGTTTAACGGACACGACGAGTACATACTACTTAACGTCACCAGCGACAACTTCCAGATACAGTGTCGCACGGACAGAGCCATCACGGCCGACGGAAACGTGTCCATGGCAACCGTATTTACGGCGTTTGTGGTATCCGGCAATGACGTCTGGTTACAGGCAGAACTGAACGCCGACAGGACTGGATTACTGGTGTATGCCGGGACAAATCAGACGAGTTACGATGATTTCACGCAGGAGTTCGCCAACGATAATCTCATCATTAACGATGAAGAGTTGAGTCAGAAGCTCAGCATAGAACGGTCCGCAGATACGCTGATGACCACGTTTATAGACATTGGTCAGTACTAACTTCAAGTGTTCCTACTCTTTATGAAAAGGAAGTTCAGACATACTTTTTGTCTGGGTCCATTATGTAAAGAAATTAAGCAATTACTTACACAAGCACATATCTCAAAAGAAATGCTTTGGATTCCCCTGTATTTTGAGCATTTGAGTTTACACTTACATTTGGCGTATTTCGACTGCAAATCTGCTCATTTCAACCCCTTGCGTCAATTAAACTCAGTAAGATGTATCAGCTTTAGACTATTTGAGAACCATTTGATAAAGGATACGTTTCTACTTCTTGGAACTTTTCCCATTGACGAAATGGTTTCTATATAACATCATAAAGATTAAGGGAAAAGTTTTATATTGGCCTTTTGCCGTCTGTTGCTAGTTTCAACTCTGACCAAGTCCCATATTATTTCATATATTAACATAGGTGAAATATATTTCATTTGGAATATACTCCAGGTTGATTCATACCTTATATCTTTCAGGAATTTCCTTCAACGTTACGATTGGCAAGAAATTGTTGCAGCTTGGAATAGGGGTAAACAAAGAGACGCATGGCAATCAGACGGAAGGTCTGCTGGGTAACTTCAACACCGATCCTACTGACGACTTTTGGCCTAGAGATGCGAGCCAACCTTTACCTCCAAACATCACCGAGGCAATGATATTCTCACAATTTGGGCAAACATGTAAGTATCAATCGGTATCTCATTTTAATCGGTCTTTCATTTGGTATGTACAACGAACGAGTGTAATCCTCATCAAAAATAAACAACGCGTTGTTGTAAAAGTCAGCAACTTCTTCAAGCGTGAAGAGGAATTGGAAGCCATTTCTGGGATTGTGCATCTTTCGAGATGAGCGATGACTGAATATGATTCCAACACCTAGTTTTAACCAGAAAGATACGACATGTATTTTGATGTGTAGTTTGTTCAATAATACCTCTTAATTCGGCATCAGTTCTGACGAATATTCCACTTTTTTGTTCTAAATACAATGTATATCATTCAAACTAGGGAAAACTAGAGTCGAGGAATCCAAGTTTCGGTACGACGACGGAAAGTCCCGAGCTGATTACACGACCGATTTCGTTCCGAGTTTTATCGACCAGGCCAACCAGACCTTGGTAGAGGAGGCAGGTGTGAAGTGTGGTGGTGTAGAAAATACCCAGTGTGTGTTTGATTACGTGTTTACGCGAGATGAGGAAATCTCAAGCGGAACCTTGGCAACGAAGGCACGCGCCGACGTGGTAGCGGAAGAAGCCGGTAAGTGCTAGTTTAGCCGAGTTTCTTTACGAATGTTAAATAGAATGTTTTCATTATTCGTTGTTTTAAAAGGGTCACATTATATATGAACTATGTTATTGTATTCAAAAGCATAGCTTTAAACACGTTTTCTCTAAGTATTCAAAGTGTTTCTGACTATGAATTTGAAATTGAATACTCGGAACAAGTGGCAAACATAAATCAGTTAACTTATGAAGTCCTATTTCTACCATATGAACCAACACTTCATACCCCAGATTTTATAACTCTCTATGTATCTGGTATATATTCTCCACAGCGAATCAAGTACCAACTATATCTGTAGTATCTGGGCTCAACAAGATTAACGGTCAGAATTACCTGTACTCGAACGTGAGTGACACTGTGAGTTTCGACGTGGTGGGACAGGATGACGGCACATTCTCATACCAAGTAGTCAACAGCTCTTCCTTTGTAAGCCTAACAGATGGAATAAACGGTAGCGCAACTCTAACGGTCAATCTGAAAAATACGGACGCTAAAACCCTCAGGTAAGTCTATTAAATATCAGGGTTCCGGACACACAGGTAAAACAAACTCACGTATGTTATCTTTAATAAAATGTACCATATGGAAAGTTGTGATTTACTCTAATTGAAAGCAATGAAATGTAACCAAAATAGCCGCAAACGGATATTTTCTATATTGGATAAATGTCATTGCGACCAGGGGGAACATTGCTTATACGTAGTATTATGTAATAAAGGTACATATGTTAGACATAATAGAATAATATGGGTTGAATGTGGTTCACGTAAACAGTTCACGGCGGCTATATTGGCATGTAAACATAAACACATCGAAATTGTTGGGTCTAACAATAGGTACCTAATTTATTAACTAAAACAGAGTAATACCTAAAATATACTGGGGAGAGGGACTGAATAAGCTTAAAGCTTCCGTCCCAATCCAATTGTAAAAAATATTTTACAATGAAATATGTTTAAACTAAAACTTTAAAAGCACTATATATCCCTACCTACTTCTGCTCAATAATGGACTGGCACACTTGTCGTAGATATGTAGAGAACATTATGTATTGCTTGTGAAATTAACTTTAAAATGCCGTGTATGTAAGACGGGTTTTTTAAGGCATGTTTACTGTTTAGTGTGACTGTGGTTGACAACAAGAACGTGACAGCGGAGTCGATTGATGTGACGATTGTGGTGTGTACAGAATGTAGCTCCAGGGGGTCCTGTGACTTTACCACATTCCGTAACGATAACCGCACCACCGACACCTTCAAGATCGCAACATGCAACTGTTTACCATACTGGGAGGGTATGTAATACTGTGTGTTTATTGAAGTTAAAAGATGCAGGGGCGACACTTGAAATAACTGTCAAGGAGATAATATCTATTGTACGAGCAACATTAACCCATATATCAACAAACCCTTATAGTGCTGGATAATTTTCTAAAAATATATTCTTGTGTCTTGTGCTTTCCAAAACCTTAAATATCTGCTGAATTTTGATTAGGAAAGATACTCAGAATAGCAAATGGGTTAGATCACAGGTCAGCCGCCAATTTATCTATCTATCTTCCTTTTATGTCAAACCCCTTACGGGGACTTACACATTTTCCCTGGTGGCCTATCAGTACAAGGCTAGGGTACGTGTTTCGTCCAAGAACACTCTACGGTGAAATACATGGCCGCCTTCGGGGATCGAACACAGCCCACCCGGTCTCAAGTCCCCGACGCTATCCACTACACCACGGCAGCTGGCCTGGATCCAACCTGTTTGCACAAGGATGAAGTCGGTTCCAGCACTATAAGGGTTAACGTTGGGGATGATAAGGACAGAAACCTTTACGTTTTTTCAAATTCGTTTAGCATACTGTCAAACTAATTCGATAACGTTTATTGATTGCAGTTCAACCAACTCGACGTTTTATAGAACTGTGGTAGTCATCATATTGAAATAAACCCTTGCTGTACCAAAATTATTATGCCATGTATGTTTGCGGTTTGTCAGCTGATCGTTAACAACATACTTGGCTGACATAAAAGCCAGGGGCAACACTTTTTGATATATTTTTGTTTCGTATCTATAGGTATTTCTTACGACAATTGGTGAATTCAAACGTATATAATACACCCATCTGTCTTCACGAGTCATTGTGTTCGCATGAGAACTGCCGGGTACAAAGAGACTTAGGGAGTTATCGTATATATTATCGGATTATTGGTGATATCCCTGCGGATGGTCAAATAGCTTGAAACTATCCCTAACATTCTAGTAAAGAACAGAAAGCATGATAGTAGATACCCAATTGACACCAAATCTCTCAAACAAAGCTTGGGGCAAGATGACTGTTTGTTTATAACTAATTGTCCCAACAGGCGCTGATTGTGAGACAGACTATGATGGATGTCAAAATGACCCGTGTGCTGTTGGCCGTAACTGTACGGATAAAAAAGCTGCTGTTCATCAAAACGAAACGGAAACTTTGAATCTGACAACCGCTCTTCCGTATATCTGCAGTGGATGTCCACCAGGGTTTATCGTAGATGCAGACGAAAAGTGTCAAGGTATTCTAATTCTACAATAATGCTGATTCAATTTATATGTTTATATTAGATTGTAGGTGTTCATCTACTCGAATTTGTCTGTGATTGAAAGTCCGTAATCCGAGTTTACAGCTTACTAACGATAAAGTTATTAACTGTTAATTGTCGTCCACGTGCTCATGTCATAGCACGCCTATCGTCACAATGTTTATGATTTTGTTTTCATCCTTGAACGTTTGATACACCCAAGTAGATTAATGACTCTTTTAAAATAAAAGATGATGATGAATTATGCGTTTGAAAAACTTTTTCTTACAGACGTAAATGAGTGTAACACGACGAATGGGAACTGCAATCAAACATGTACTAACACTGAGGGAAGTTTTTTCTGCTCATGTAACGCAGCATACAGGCTAGCAAGTGACGGACAAACTTGCAATGGTAAAACTATTTGACTTCAACACGGATTTTGTATTCAATTGTTTGAAATTTGTGATGGTAATTCAACTAAAACAGCTTAAATTTCCAACGCCTATATGCATCAACTATTGTAGATGAAATGATATTCTTGGAAGATGTTTTGCTAAATATCCATAAATCTTGATTACCAAAGACACCATCATGAACTACAGTTGGCGCACATCCACAAAAAAACACTCGGAAAACTATTTTTGTAAATCTTACTCCTGGAGACCAAACCACAATGGTGCCTACGGAGTATCTGATATAGATCAGCCTCAAATTCCTAGAAAGGAAAGTTCAGTAGATTTGTTTACGACATTAACACTACATACAATAGGTACCCTAACCTTGTATTATGTCACATCATGCAGGTCTAAACAGGGCTCTTGCAAAAACCAAAGGCAAACCTTTAGCTTAACCTTTTTTAAACAAAAGCCAGTTTCTGTTTGTCCCAAACATGACTGTTTGTCGACCACAATATGGGTTTATCTATAATTGAGATACACCAAAAGACACCTTTTTAATAGAATACATTGCCTTATTCTCATGACAGCATGCACTATTTATGCAACAATGTTTTTTGTAAAAAAAAAGTGTTTGAATCGGATTTGCACACTACATTAAGGTGTGTATGTATATATTAACTAATGCGGCTCTAACTCCTTTAGATGTGAACGAATGCGATGAGGCGACCAATAATTGTGACCAGGTCTGTAACAACACTGACGGGGGCTTCGTGTGCCAGTGTTTTACTGGCTATAACTACAACGATGCTTTATTACAGTGCGAACAGAGTAAGTTTGACACAACACAAGCATAGTTAGATCACACGTACATTATGTTTGATAAGATTGTAAATGTTTTGAAGAACATGTTACCAAACACCACGAAAGATTTTCATTTCATTACGGTTAAAGTACCTCGTACGAACAGGATTTAAGATTGTAAAGTCTGTGTAATCAATAAGCAGAAATATACTTGAGCCTGTGTATGAAATGTCCTAATGCTATATGCAGCATGGCTCCAGATGCGTATTAGATAGGCCTATAACGTTCTATAGGAAGGATTCTCTATGGCTATTTACATATACGAGGTCTTCAAAGAAGTCGTCGCTGATTAGGTTAAAGTGGATCCTTTACAACATGTAACTGTATTATACAATTCTTAGATTACCAGTCCTATGTTCTTTTTAAAAGATTTTGTGTGAAACGTCTATAAATTAGGCTAAAATGGATATAATTGATTTCACATTTACACTTTGTTTCAGACAAAACTATAGAAGATCTATGTAATACTACCACCTGCTCTAGTAATGGCGGATGCAGATTGAATAGTACCGGGGATGCGGTTTGCTTCTGTAATACTGGATATGAACTATTAGATGACAACACCTGTATAGGTAAAATTCACCTTTCCTTAGAACTACTTTCCTAGCATATATTCTTCAACGGTCAAATCAAACGATAATACTATTTTTCTATTCCTAAAGAAAGAATGCAAATGTTACAATATATCTAAGTTGAATTCGGTACACATTAAAAAGGGACTGTGTTAAAAGCCATAAAGAGATGCTACCATTCCTTCAACTCTTTATTTAGTGTAAACTTATCTTGTTTGGTCGAGACAGGACTCGCCCGATAGATCTCCGAGAGGTGGTTTGAAAAAGATCAGGGTTTTTTAGATTGAATAATAAGATGACAAAAATATTCAGATCGAACTTTATTGTAGTATATAGCAAGTAGAAATTTCTGTATTGTTTTAGTTATAAGTGCAAATTAAGTGACAGGGGATTTCACAAGGTGCAATGTCACTTCGTGCATTGCGTTCAATTAAAATCCATTTTTATCAAAACAAACAGTTTTGAGTGTTACAAAATGCATATTGGTGTATTTTGAAATAACATAGTTTTATATACTTATAAATATACAATTATATATAATTAATATTTATATCGCACAGCAACGTTTGGCCTATAAGTCACTGTAAGGTCCAAAACATGGATGATGTACAAAAAGATAGAATTTAACCCAATTGTATAGAAACACATGCAAATAGCTGCACTTATGTTTAACCAAAAAAAAAGAACATTTCAGATAAATGTTTATATGTCCATATCATGTTCTAATTCCCTAATGTACAAGCTATTGAATGCGTGTTTGTTTGTTTACAGATATAAATGAATGTAACAGGAGTGTTTGTTCCCAGGAGTGTAACAACACAGAGGGAAGTTATACCTGCAGCTGTTTGATTGGATTTAAACTGAATACAGATAAAACTAGCTGTGATGGTATGTGTTACAGCAAATCAGGGGAAGGTTTAGTACTTGAGGGGACTCGTCGAGAATGTTTAATGGCAAATTCGGGTCTGATATCGAGAAAAAGACTACCTGGAGTTTCGATAAGTTATATGCTATATTTTTTTTAGTACGCTGATTGGACAACAGAGAATTGCGTTGCATTTTTCTCGCGTATTTTTGTATTTATTGATTATTCATGTCATGTTTATATACCGCATTTCTGTTCAATTGAAAATATAAGAAAAAAACATATCTCCACAAATGCGGTTGATTAAAGTCCCACAATAACGACCATAAGACACTTGGTCTTAATTGATGGACTTTTACTAACCCAACTAGTAGTAAAACACTTTTAATCTCCACCACCTTTACTTTTGGGTACTTTAGTATGCGACGTCCATACTTTGGAGAGAACTGTGCTATCCCATAAAATATTTATCGGGCCAACAGATATATTATTAACTCCAATTTCACAAGTGATCCCCATTATATGGACAACTCGGTTAATCTTACTATGATTTAATTCCATTTAAAATGTGATCCTGGTAAGACATCTGTCCTAAACAAATATATAATCCATTCCCTTTTACAATGCGAGTACCTGTTTTAGGGAAAGCTCTTCTAAACAATGCATTATCTGTTTATTTCTAGAATGCTAGTACCCGTTTTACGAAGAGAAATAACCTTATCAATGTACAATTAATTCCCTTTTAGAATGTGAGTACCCGTTTTACGAAGAGAAATAACCTATACAATTAATTCCCTTTTAGAATGTGAGTACCCGTTTTACGAAGAGAAATAACCTATACAATGCATTCCCTTTTAGAATATGAGTACCCGTTAACGAAGAGAAATAACCTATACAATGCATTCCCTTTTAGAATATGAGTACCCGTTTTACGAAGAGAAATAACCTATACAATACATTCCCTTTTAGAATATGAGTACCCGTTAACGAAGAGAAATAACCTATACAATACATTCCCTTTTAGAATATGAGTACCCGTTAATGAAGAGAAATAACCTATACAATGCATTCCCTTTTAGAATATGAGTACCCGTTAACGAAGAGAAATAACCTTATCAATGTACAATTAATTCCCTTTTAGAATGTGAGTACCCGTTTTACGAAGAGAAATAACCTATACAATGCATTCCCTTTTAGAATATGAGTACCCGTTTTACGAAGAGAAATAACCTATACAATGCATTCCCTTTTAGAATATGAGTACCCGTTAACGAAGAGAAATAACCTATACAATGCATTCCCTTTTAGAATATGAGTACCCGTTTTACGAAGAGAAATAACCTATACAATGCATTCCCTTTTAGAATATGAGTACCCGTTATCGAAGAGAAATAACCTTGTCAATGTACAATTAATTCCCTTTTAGAATGTGAGTACCCGTTTTACGAAGAGAAATAACCTATACAATGCATTCCCTTTTAGAATATGAGTACACGTTAACGAAGAGAAATAACCTATACAATGCATTCCCTTTTAGAATATGAGTACCCGTTTTACGAAGAGAAATAACCTATACAATGTACAATTAATTCCCTTTTAGAATACGAGTACCCGCTTTAGGAACTGTACTAAACTGTATTAAACTTGTATATGATATATTCCCTTTTAGAATGCGGGTACCCGTTTACGGAGAGAACTTATCTTACCAATATACAATTGATTTTCTTTAAGAATGCGAGTACCCGTTTTACGGAGAGAACTGCGCTAACCAGTGTGAATGTGGGCGGGGTAATGCCGGATGTGACAATGTTCGAGGATGCCTGTGTAAAGCGGGTTGGACTAATACCGATTGTGATACGGATGTTGATGAATGCACCAATCCGAATGCATGTGGGGATATCAATAAGATATGTACAAACACCGTGGGCTCGTTTACATGTGACTGTAGAGCTGGCTTTACGATCCAGGCCAATGGAACATGTGCTGGTAAGAGACATAGCTTGCTTGTTTATGTTTATCAACACCATCGCTCTTAAAAAAGGACTTAGATCCAATAAATATGTATGATCCTACAAACAGTCTGTAGAATTACTTTACTTTTCAAGGTTTTAAAGTTTTTTGAAATCTCATTTTAGGAACCTCTGCTCTTCCGTCAATAGTTCCGTCGGTAATCTGCAGTCGAAGCGTCGACTTTGTGGATTCGTATGTTATTGGTTTAATGTGTATATATATGTTTGTATATTTCTGTGTATCATTTTGGTACAGGAAAGTAATTCGAGTGTTGAATTACCTTATACAATACTATATAACATTGTAGCGCCTGACCGGGATCACATGCGCAAATACTGAAGTGATTGACGTTAGAGAAAACCGGCGTGATATACTCGAAGGTTCATATAACTGAAATATGATTGTAATTTCAAATTTAAATTGTGTAGATCCGTTGATTTGAAAAATGACTGTTTTTTTATTAGCGACTATATAAATTTGAATTTGGGACGTGTACTCTCATTTTCTATTCGTTACAGTATGTAGACATATATGGAATATATTTTCCCTGCCTTTCAGATAAGGATGAATGCACGGATGCCACTTTGAATATATGCCAACAGCGATGCATAAACAACCAAGGCAGCTATATCTGTGGATGTAACGATGGGTATACCGTTGATGTTAATAACTCAACACAATGCGCAGGTACATGTTATAAGAATGATTGTTAAAGTGTTGTATTCCTTAGTCAGACAGTATTTTTCAATTGCATTCGACTGCTCTTCTGATACTCTCTACATGCCCATCCGATGTATTAAACAAGGTTTCCAATAAGTACACGTGTTTATCTACATGCCCATCCGATGTATTAAACAATGTTTCCAATAAGTACACGTGTTTATCTACATACCCATCCGATGTATTAAACAATGTTTCCAATAAGTACACGTGTTTATCTACATTCATATCCGATGTATTAAACAATGTTTCCAATAAGTACACGTGTTTATCTACATACCCATCCGATGTATTAAACAATGTTTCCAATAAGTACACGTGTTTATCTACATACCCATCCGATGTATTAAACAATGTTTCCAATAAATACACGTGTTTATCTACATACCCATCCGATGTATTAAACAATGTTTCCAATAAGTACACGTGTTTATCTACATGCCCATCCGATGTATTAAACAATGTTTCCAATAAGTACACGTGTTTATCTACATACCCATCCGATGTATTAAACAATGTTTCCAATAAGTACACGTGTTTATCTACATACCCATCCGATGTATTAAACAATGTTTCCAATAAGTACACGTGTTTATCTACATACCCATCCGATGTATTAAACAATGTTCCAATAAGTACACGTGTTTATCTACATACCCATCCGATGTATTAAACAATGTTTCCAATAAGTACACGTGTTTATCTACATACCCATCCGATGTATTAAACAATGTTTCCAATAAGTACACGTGTTTATCTACATACCCATCCGATGTATTAAACAATGTTTCCAATAAGTACACGTGTTTATCTACATACCCATCCGATGTATTAAACAATGTTTCCAATAAGTACACGTGTTTATCTACATACCCATCCGATGTATTAAACAATGTTTCCAATAAATACACGTGTTTATCTACATACCCATCCGATGTATTAAACAATGTTTCCAATAAATACACGTGTTTATCTACATACCCATCCGATGTATTAAACAATGTTTCCAATAAGTACACGTGTTTATCTACATACCCATCCGATGTATTAAACAATGTTTCCAATAAGTACACGTGTTTATCTACATACCCATCCGATGTATTAAACAATGTTCCAATAAATACACGTGTTTATCTACATACCCATCCGATGTATTAAACAATGTTTCCAATAAATACACGTGTTTATCTACATACACATCCGATGTATTAAACAATGTTTCCAATAAGTACACGTGTTTATCTACATACCCATCCGATGTATTAAACAATGTTTCCAATAAGTACACGTGTTTATCTACATACCCATCCGATGTATTAAACAATGTTTCCAATAAGTACACGTGTTTATCTACATACCCATCCGATGTATTAAACAATGTTTCCAATAAGTACACGTGTTTATCTACATACCCATCCGATGTATTAAACAATGTTTCCAATAAATACACGTGTTTATCTACATACCCATCCGATGTATTAAACAATGTTTCCAATAAGTACACGTGTTTATTTATCTACATACCCATCCGATGTATTAAACAATGTTTCCAATAAGTACACGTGTTTATCTACATACCCATCCGATGTATTAAACAATGTTTCCAATAAGTACACGTGTTTATCTACATACCCATCCGATGTATTAAACAATGTTTCCAATAAGTACACGTGTTTATCTACATACCCATCCGATGTATTAAACAATGTTTCCAATAAGTACACGTGTTTATCTACATACCCATCCGATGTATTAAACAATGTTTCCAATAAGTACACGTGTTTATCTACATACCCATCCGATGTATTAAACAATGTTTCCAATAAGTACACGTGTTTATCTACATACCCATCCGATGTATTAAACAATGTTTCCAATAAATACACGTGTTTATCTACATACCCATCCGATGTATTAAACAATGTTTCCAATAAGTACACGTGTTTATCTACATACCCATCCGATGTATTAAACAATGTTTCCAATAAGTACACGTGTTTATCTACATGCCCATCCGATGTATTAAACAATGTTTCCAATAAGTACACGTGTTTATCTACATACCCATCCGATGTATTAAACAATGTTTCCAATAAGTACACGTGTTTATCTACATACCCATCCGATGTATTAAACAATGTTTCCAATAAGTACACGTGTTTATCTACATACCCATCCGATGTATTAAACAATGTTTCCAATAAGTACACGTGTTTATCTACATACCCATCCGATGTATTAAACAATGTTTCCAATAAGTACACGTGTTTATCTACATACCCATCCGATGTATTAAACAATGTTTCCAATAAGTACACGTGTTTATCTACATGCCCATCCGATGTATTAAACAATGTTTCCAATAAGTACACGTGTTTATCTACATACCCATCCGATGTATTAAACAATGTTTCCAATAAGTACACGTGTTTATCTACATGCCCATCCGATGTATTAAACAATGATTCCAATAAATACACGTGTTTATCTACATACACATCCGATGTATTGAACAATGTTTCCAATAAGTACACGTGTTTATCTACATACCCATCCGATGTATTAAACAATGTTTCCAATAAGTACACGTGTTTATCTACATGCCCATCCGATGTATTAAACAATGTTTCCAATAAGTACACGTGTTTATCTACATACCCATCCGATGTATTAAACAATGTTTCCAATAAATACACGTGTTTATCTACATACCCATCCGATGTATTAAACAATGTTTCCAATAAGTACACGTGTTTATCTACATGCCCATCCGATGTATTAAACAATGTTTCCAATAAATACACGTGTTTATCTACATACACATCCGATGTATTAAACAATGTTTCCAATAAGTACACGTGTTTATCTACATACCCATCCGATGTATTAAACAATGTTTCCAATAAGTACACGTGTTTATCTACATACCCATCCGATGTATTAAACAATGTTTCCATAAGTACACGTGTTTATCTACATACCCATCCGATGTATTAAACAATGTTTCCAATAAGTACACGTGTTTATCTACATGCCCATCCGATGTATTAAACAATGTTTCCAATAAGTACACGTGTTTATCTACATACCCATCCGATGTATTAAACAATGTTTCCAATAAATACACGTGTTTATCTACATGCCCATCCGATGTATTAAACAATGTTTCCAATAAATACACGTGTTTATCTACATACCCATCCGATGTATTAAACAATGTTTCCAATAAGTACACGTGTTTATCTACATACCCATCCGATGTATTAAACAATGTTTCCAATAAGTACACGTGTTTATCTACATACCATCCGATGTATTAAACAATGTTTCCAATAAGTACACGTGTTTATCTACATGCCCATCCGATGTATTAAACAATGTTTCCAATAAATACACGTGTTTATCTACATGCCCATCCGGTGTATTAAACAATGTTTCCAATAAGTACACGTGTTTATCTACATAACCATCCGATGTATTAAACAATGTTTCCAATAAGTTCACGTGTTTATCTACATGCCCATCCGATGTATTAAACAATGTTTCCAATAAATACACGTGTTTATCTACATACCCATCCGATGTATTAAACAATGTTTCCAATAAGTACACGTGTTTATCTACATTCATATCCGATGTATTAAACAATGTTTCCAATAAGTACACGTGTTTATCTACATACCTATCCGATGTATTAAACAATGTTTCCAATAAGTACACGTGTTTATCTACATGCCCATCCGATGTATTAAACAATATTTCCAATAAGTATACGTGTTTATCTACATACCCATCCGATGTATTAAACAATGTTTCCAATAAGTACACGTGTATATCTACATACCCATCCGATGTTTTAAACAATGTTTCCAATAAGTACACGTGTTTATCTACATACCCTTCCGATGTATTAAACAATGTTTCCAATAAATACACGTGTTTATCTACATACCCATCCGATGTATTGAACAATGTTTCCAATAAGTACACGTGTTTATCTACATACCCATCCGATGTATTAAACAAGGTTTCCAATAAGTACACGTGTTTATCTACATGCCCATCCGATGTATTAAACAATGTTTCCAATAAGTACACGTGTTTATCTACATGCCCATCCGATGTATTAAACAATGTTTCCAATAAGTACACGTGTTTATCTACATACCCATCCGATGTATTAAACAATGTTTCCAATAAATACACGTGTTTATCTACATACACATCCGATGTATTAAACAATGTTTCCAATAAGTACACGTGTTTATCTACATACCCATCCGATGTATTAAACAATGTTTCCAATAAGTACACGTGTTTATCTACATACCCATCCGATGTATTAAACAATGTTTCCAATAAGTACACGTGTTTATCTACATACCCATCCGATGTATTAAACAATGTTTCCAATAAGTACACGTGTTTATCTACATACCCATCCGATGTATTAAACAATGTTTCCAATAAATACACGTGTTTATCTACATACCCATCCGATGTATTAAACAATGTTTCCAATAAGTACACGTGTTTATCTACATACCCATCCGATGTATTAAACAATGTTTCCATAAGTACACGTGTTTATCTACATACCCATCCGATGTATTAAACAATGTTTCCAATAAGTACACGTGTTTTTATCTACATGCCCATCCGATGTATTAAACAATGTTTCCAATAAGTACACGTGTTTATCTACATACCCATCCGATGTATTAAACAATGTTTCCAATAAATACACGTGTTTATCTACATGCCCATCCGATGTATTAAACAATGTTTCCAATAAGTACACGTGTTTATCTACATGCCCATCCGATGTATTAAACAATGTTTCCAATAAGTACACGTGTTTATCTACATACCCATCCGATGTATTAAACAATGTTTCCAATAAGTACACGTGTTTATCTACATACACATCCGATGTATTAAACAATGTTTCCAATAAGTACACGTGTTTATCTACATGCCCATCCGATGTATTAAACAATGTTTCCAATAAATACACGTGTTTATCTACATGCCCATCCGGTGTATTAAACAATGTTTCCAATAAGTACACGTGTTTATCTACATAACCATCCGATGTATTAAACAATGTTTCCAATAAGTTCGTGTTTATCTACATGCCCATCCGATGTATTAAACAATGTTTCCAATAAATACACGTGTTTATCTACATACCCATCCGATGTATTAAACAATGTTTCCAATAAGTACACGTGTTTATCTACATTCATATCCGATGTATTAAACAATGTTTCCAATAAGTACACGTGTTTATCTACATACCTATCCGATGTATTAAACAATGTTTCCAATAAGTACACGTGTTTATCTACATGCCCATCCGATGTATTAAACAATATTTCCAATAAGTATACGTGTTTATCTACATACCCATCCGATGTATTAAACAATGTTTCCAATAAGTACACGTGTTTATCTACATACCCATCCGATGTTTTAAACAATGTTTCCAATAAGTACACGTGTTTATCTACATACCCTTCCGATGTATTAAACAATGTTTCCAATAAGTACACGTGTTTATCTACATACCCATCCGATGTATTGAACAATGTTTCCAATAAGTACACGTGTTTATCTACATACCCATCCGATGTATTAAACAAGGTTTCCAATAAGTACACGTGTTTATCTACATGCCCATCCGATGTATTAAACAATGTTTCCAATAAGTACACGTGTTTATCTACATGCCCATCCGATGTATTAAACAATGTTTCCAATAAGTACACGTGTTTATCTACATACCCATCCGATGTATTAAACAATGTTTCCAATAAGTACACGTGTTTATCTACATGCCCATCCGATGTATTAAACAATGTTTCCAATAAATACACGTGTTTATCTACATACCCATCCGATGTATTAAACAATGTTTCCAATAAGTACACGTGTTTATCTACATACCCATCCGATGTATTAAACAATGTTTCCAATAAGTACACGTGTTTATCTACATGCCCATCCGATGTATTAAACAATGATTCCAATAAGTACACGTGTTTATCTACATACCCATCCGATGTATTAAACAATGTTTCCAATAAGTACACGTGTTTATCTACATACCCATCCGATGTATTAAACAATGTTTCCAATAAGTACACGTGTTTATCTACATACCCATCCGATGTATTAAACAATGTTTCCAATAAATACACGTGTTTATCTACATACCCATCTGATGTATTAAACAATGTTTCCAATAAGTACACGTGTTTATCTACATGCCCATCCGATGTATTAAACAATATTTCCAATAAGTACACGTGTTTATAGTTCTTTGATCTTTCTTACAATGTCTTCAGGTTTTTTTTTCATGAATGTGAATTTATTGTTGTTGCTGCAGAATTTATTATTTACTAAGTAATGTAGAATATAGATACATTGAGCAAGGCTGTAACTGTATGGTTATGATACATTTCTATCATGATTTCGTTTCCAGATGTGGATGAATGTAGTTCTGGAGTATCTGCCTGTGAACAAGTCTGTGTGAACACCCGGGGAGGATACAGATGTGAATGTTACTTCGGTTACCTCCTCGATTCAGATAGAAGAGCCTGCACCAAAGGTAAATATCCCTTCCTTAGGGCTTACTCTTACTTTTATAAGAGGTGCTCAGTATCAACATATGGAGACCCATGTTTTAATGCATTTCAAAAGTAACCCATTTTAAATGACGTTAAAGCTATACTGCCTATATGAAAGTATCGCTTTAAACTAAGGTTAGCCTGATGTTTCAAAGTAAGACGCGCAAAATGTGGGTTACATCGCAAATACTGAAATGAAAAGTATAATATGTATCAACTCTTGGAAAAACTAGTTAAGATCAACAGCATTTACAGACTTCGAAGATCAAACATGAACTTTTCGAACAATTGTCAAAAGATGTATTGCAGTGTACAATTTCTTCATTGTTTATCTATGAACCTTTACCGATTACAACATGATCTATTTCAGTGTCCGATCCCTGTACATTATTCCATGACGTGAACTGTTCTGATATATGTCGAGTTATCGATCAACAGGCAGTATGCTCGTGTAATTCCGGATTCCAACTCGGATTGGATAATCAAACATGTATAGGTAAACTATATAATGATGACTTCTCGTGACTCTCCTCATATGTAAGGTCACATCGACATTGCTTCCTTAAAATATCCATTCTCTTTTAATTTTGGATTTTATCTAAATCATGAAGTTCGATTGAAAAGGGCAAATTTAGAAATATTGATTATGATTTAAGATATTGTGACTTTTGTTTGGAAAGAAATATTTATGCTGTGGGAGACAATTGTTTTTTTTCACTTTCTTCTTATCTGTCCTTTGTATAATGAACTACGGGAATTATATTTCGTGAAGAAATGGAGACAGATGCATCCAAATACCACACTTTATCTCACGAGATAATGGCTTTATTCAGTCGTATTCAAATTACAAATGTAATTCCCTGGTAAAATATCTATTGGAAGCTTTTAAAACCAGAAAATCATTTCCTGTTGAAAATCAAATAACAGGATTCAAAGACATTTCTTTTCTTCGTTATCACGTATCAGACTTAAAGAAAATAAACCATTGTTGTGTCACTCACGAATGTATATATATTGAATATGAGTTATTTATTATGGGTCGGAGGCCTACAATACGAAATAAAGATTGTTGCCATTGTCATTGCCATTCCTTTATTAACAGATATTGATGAATGTGACCCGACCCTCAACCTTAACAAGTGTACACAAACCGATAGCTGTGCTAACAACAATTGGGGTTATGAATGTTCTTGTAGCTCGGGCTTTAAACTCGAAAGTGATGGGAGAACATGTACAGGTAAGGGTGAAGTGTGTTTTATTTAAACAAAATTCTATTTTCTTTATGTTACCGGAAATTCTGTACGCCTCATATTTTCATTCCAAATAATAAGTACAGACATGTCCCAGTACAGTTCGTGTTTAATCATTGTGTCAATATGATTTTCCTCTCCATTGTTGTAAAGGTTCGACTAGCCTGCGATTAATGGAATAATAAATACATTTAAAAAGCGTGACCGGAAATGTATTAAGTACCTGCAGTTGGAGTGTTGGAATGGCGATTGGGGAAATAGATGATGTCAGCAAAAGGTTCAATTCCAAAAAAATAGGAAAAACACAAAGAGACATAATATGTGCATTTTGTCGAGTCTTTCAGAAAAGTTGAACTCATTAAACCAAATACAGTCTCGTTACAGAAAAGTGAGTAAATGAAATAAAAAAACACAATTAAATGAATGACACGTATTTGATTACAGAATGTGATCTCTTCCACTGGGGGGATAACTGTGCGACTCCGTGTAACTGTGGGGTGGGAACGACCGCGTGTGACTCCCGATCAGGCTGTGTATGTGAGACCGGGTATACAGGCTTGTTATGTGATGTGGATAGGGACGAATGTGCCGTCACACCGAGTCCATGTACGGGCAGTAATGTACAGTGTATCAATACACCGGGCTCCTTTCTGTGTTCCTGCCAGGCCGGATATAACGGAATAGACGGAAACTGTCAAAGTAAGTCCGATCTCAAGGATACAAATCATTTATTGCTAAGGTTTAACAATCGCTTCGTTATGTAGTTTAGCTGTTTTACACCGTGTAGTATTCATTGTCGATTCTGAAATCTTGACACATTACCAATTGTCATGCCGAATAAAGACCGATGAAAAGTCGTAACGCGCTGGAATCTAACCCACATTCAGAAACCGATGCTCTGACAAACGTCTACTGTTTTTATTATTATCTAGTTAAAGTAAGAATCTTTGATTTTGTTTATATCAATACGATATTAGAAAAATAATGATTGAATAGGAGAGTAAATGTTTTCGTTGTTTATACATGATAGACAGATTGGTCACATTAAAATCTTATCATAATGTTACCAATATGTTGCGCATGATTGGACAATATCAAGTGAGGCATCGTATGTATCAAACCTTTAGCGCGGAAAACTTAACAATTTTTCATTAAAATCTAACTTATCTATTTCTAACCTACAGATATAGACGAATGTTCGAGCCCGAGTTTAAACCTTTGTGACCAATTATGCACAGATACTAACGGAAGTTATACGTGTTCTTGCGAGGTTGGATTTATTCAAAATGAAAACTCCTGTTCGGGTATGCCATCTTTAACTATCTCCACATTGGCTTTGTTATCTTTTGGGTGGTTTTCATGTATATGGCAGAGTTTCCTTAATCAAACCAGGAACCATAATTTTTAGTTACCTGTTTAATTGTTAAACTAAACATCAAATGGGGAAATATTTGCGAAAGTCAAAACCGAAATGCCTTAATAACGTCTTTTTTATCATTGGAGAGTCTTTGACAATGACGAGCTTCATTGCCATAATAATTTTCTCAGAAATGAAATAAGAGGAAATGCTGTTTTGAACTTACCCAACGTTTTGCCTAAGATGCATTATTTTAATGGTAAAAGGTGGAAACAAGTTTGAGAAAGGAGAAGAAACAGGCCTCAAATAAGTCTTTATGTTACAAATGATTTTCTGTGTTCTGGGTTTGTCTGCATTATACGTGTGTCATGTTTGTGACCGTCTGTGGGTTCAATTGATAATGTCATGTTTATAATCATATTTGCGTTTTGGTTTTAGATATCGATGAGTGTTTGGGACAAGACGGATGTTCGCAGGTATGTTCAAACACACTGGGAAGTTACAGATGTTCCTGTAAGGACGGCTTCAAACTTCAAACAACCGACAGGAGAACGTGCATTCGTAAGTCTATACTACTGATCTACCTTTCCTAAAGATTGGAGTCCGCTAAGGCAGTATTAGTCATGTCGCAGACATGTGGGCGCCCTTGGGTGTTAACTTACGCGGCTCAGTACCAACCTACCCATCAAACCTGAATGAAGATACACAATGTGTGCCGTTTTATACTTAGAATGATTAAGTCTCGATGCTGGCTCTGTTGTGAACGATTGTTCTAGTCGGGTGTTTTAACAGCCTTAACTTGAAGAGCTGTAGGGACAATCTTTAATATTAAGGGAGAAGCTTAATTTTGTTTAAAAAGATAGGTTTCACTTTTTTTACATCCATTCTTTATATTTTACTCCATTTTTGACTGACGGAACGATCTACGTGTAGAAAGATTTACAACCTGTATGTACCGAACAATTTAACATATGGTTGAAGGCGTCATTTCTTCAACATGTGATTATACCCCTGAGAATGTCTGTTGTTTGGTAATTTTGTAAAATATTAAGTGTTTGTGTCGTCTGCTTTCCAAAACCATAAGTATCTGATTAATTTTGATGAGGAAATATACTAAGAGCAGCAAACAGGTTGGATCACAGACCAGCTGCTAATTTACTTGGCGGCTGACCTGGATCCAACCTGTTTGCATAAGCAGCGGTTCGAGCACTATTGAAGTTTATTTGTACAAGACATCAACTGACATATTTTTGACATTTCTTGCTTCGTTTCAGCCGAGACTGAGTGTACGAATCTAACTTACTGTGGTAACAACGCGGTTTGTACAAGCATCAACGGTGAGGACACATGTGAATGTAACACTGGTTATGAATTTGCGGACAACTCAAACAACAGTTGTAAAGGTATGGCATGATTAAAGTGTGTTTTCTTAGAAATACATTTCATCTTAACAACACATCTAGGGGTGTTTCAAATTAAAAATTTCCATTTAACAGGAAATTGATTTAACATTGGTGGATTTGAAATGGTATAACGTCGGAATTGTCAACATCGGAATTGTAAAATCGATTATTTTAACCTTCTTGTGTTGTTAGACCGCTTTTAAGTTTCATTTGTGAGATATCAACTGTTTTAGAAATAAAATATCCATTAATATCTTAACGAAGGCAAGAATGGTGGAGAAACCCTCAACACTTCGATTATAGTAAAAATAGTAACATCACCACACTTGTTAGATCCTATACGACCCCGAGTTGCTCCTTTCAAATATTAAGTGACCCGATGTTTTATTTTAGATATCAAAGAATGCTCCATTAGTCCTGGGCCCTGCTCACAAGCCTGTTTAGAACAAGACGGTGGATACACATGTGCGTGTAATCAAACCGGGTTCCAGCTGGCCGCAGATTCGTCCATGTGTACCGGTAAGCTCATGTGTTTGTTACTTGCATAACGTGTTTGTTTACGTCATGTAAACAATTTCATGTGTATAGCCGCTTTCTTCAAATTCGCTATAAAAGGGCTCTATATTTTCGTGCCAAAGACAAACCCATGAAATTAACAGTACAGATGAGGCTCGATCCCGGAACCCCAAAGTTCAAGTCCACCTAGTAAATTCTCCACAGCTCATATGCATACGGATATTCGTAAAGCAATTGCTAAACTAGAGCATTGGCTACAACAGGACTAACGATGATCCGTTCTGTTAAACATCTTACGTCATACATTATATAATTTTTAGACTTCTACTAAAGATATATAGAATGACCGATCGTTACTTCAACAGTCTTAGTTTCACACCATTAACGCTTCTGTTACCCTTACTTGTTAACTTTATGCAATCTTCTATGTAGAAATGTATCTAAGCCATGTCTTTATTCCTATTTTGTTAATGGCCTAGGACAGTGTGTATTGATTATGTCAATAAATAAAAATGAAATACAACACAGAAGACAAAACAAATTCGGCTTTAAAGTGAGCATGCTTATGTATGCTAAGTAATATACAGTGTCACGGTTGACTTGACGGTTGGAATATGTCATTAGTTATTTAATTTCTTGAACATTCAGTTTGTGAAGCTGGTTCCTATGGTGACAATTGTACAGAGACCTGTAACTGCACTGATGCCAACACGGTAGTGTGTGATCCGGTAAACGGGACTTGTACCTGTACTCCCGGCTGGGAGGGTAGTGTCTGTAGTACCGACATAAACGAGTGTAATACAATAACGTGTACAGCAAACTCTACATGTACCAACAACATTGGGTCGTTTACCTGCGATTGTGACGTTGGTTTCATCAAAACATCGGACGGTGCTTGTCAAGGTAAAACATGTTGAAATATCACTTGAACTAATCACGTCTGGTAGAGGTATAGTCCGTTTATCTCCGAAATGTATTCAAGCTTCATGAGTATGCTCTGTAACAACCCAGTATGTAATAAAGTTGCACTATGTAATAATTATTACAAAACGGGTTGAAGTTTATTACATTTTGCGTTTTTCGATGCGAACCCACTATGTAATAAAGTTGCATAATGTAATAATTATTACAAAACGGGTTGAGGCGTATCACACTTTGCGTTTTTCGATGCCAACCCGTTATGTAATAAAGTTGCAATATGTAATAATTATTACGAAACGGGTTGATTTTTTTTTCAAAGTGATTTTTTCTTTACAAACCCGATATGTAGTAGTATTCATAATGGTAACATGGTGATATTTTCACACTAAAGGTAGCCTCTTCCAAGCCAAAACAGGCTTATAAGCAAAAACCAAACGTTCATAAAATCTTTGTTTGAGCAATTTTAAAGCAAGGAAACCGTTCCGAATGATTAAACGTACCAGAAACAGTCAAGCCAAGTATCTAAAGAGCCGAAATGGGCTTATCAGCAAATTACAAAAAATATTTCAAATGTCTGTTTTAGCGTATAGATACTAAAAATCCCATCGCAAGTGGCAACAAGTACCGAAAAAAGGCCAACAGAGATGCTTGAAAGCCAACATAGGCATATCAGCAATATGTAAAAATATCAGAAAACTTGGTTGTTCGCGATAAATGTTTCAGATATGGCACACATATATGGCAGAACCTTTCGAAACGAGACACATAAAGTTAATTTCAGCAAGATAAAGCTTATCAGCGATATTGAAATGGACTATGATATCTCTTTTTCTGACGTAAGTGAAACACAAAAACCGATTGAATACGACCAAAATATGGCGAGAATCTTTGGTGAACAGCATATATTGGCGTATAAGCAATAAGATCAATTGGCTGTACAAGTAATATGATAGTTAGGTGTAGCACAGTGGTCAATGCTATGAACATACCAAACATAGCAAATGTCGTATGAAGATTTTCCGATGACAAACTTAAATGATGACTTCAAAAGGGGTAAATCTATGGTTTTATTTCAAAGTGCAGTTCTCTAAGTAAAGCCGTATTCTTATAACATTGCACTATGTAATAATTATTACAAAACGGGTTGAATTTTATTGCATTTTGCGTTTTTCGATGCCAACCCGTTTTGTAATAAAGTTGCATTATGTAATAAAATATATGAAAAGGCTTGATATTCTACAAAGCGAACTTTAAGATGCCAACCCGTTCTGTTATAATATTCATAATGGTTACGTGATGACATTTTCCCACAAAAGATAACCGCTTCCAAGCCAAAAGAGGCTTATGAGCAAAGGTCAGAAGTCATCGGAAAACTTTAGTTGAGCGATGTTCAAGCTAGGATGCCGTTCCGAATGACTCAATGTACCGAAAAAGATTAGACCTAGTAACTAAGATAGCCGACGAGGGCTTATCAGCAAATTACAATGGCGATTTTATTTATCTGTTATAACACTTTTATGGTGGGAAATCTTCACAAATAACAGCACATACCAAAATGAAATTCTCAAAGTAAAGCTGTTTTCTAATAACGTTGCACTATGTAATATTTATTACAAAACGGGTTGAGTTTTATTACATTTTGTCTTTTCCGATGCCAACCAGTAAAGCAATAAAGTTGCAACATGTAACAAAATATGCATGCACAATTTTAACCAAGTACAAAATACGACATAATTTACTTAAATTCAAAACGAGACATATGAAACTCGGTCAAAGACCTTTCAAAACGACACCAAACACGAATGTGATGTATCAACCCATTACAAACAGTAGTTCATAAGATACAAAGTTGCACGTAAAAACTAAACCAGGATTTTCTAAGCACGAAAGGCCGCGCATAATTTGCTTAATTCAAAATCAAGAGATTTGAAACTTTGTCAGGTACCATAGATTATTTCATGGTCTCTACATGATGACACTAAAGATATTTGTGAAGTATTAAGCCATATCGTACTGTAGGTAATGAGATGCAATCTTGCACGTAAAAACTTAACCAAGATGTGACGCCGACTCCCACGTTCGAATGAGAAGTATTGCTCTCACTATATCCGAATAGTCGAGCTAAAAACGGATTAACATTGAAAAACACACAATGTGATGAAACTCAAACCTTGTTGTTACAATCAAAGTACTGATAGTACTAACAGATGGGTCTTGTTGATTGAACTAGGATGAAAAAAAGAAGAAAGAAGACAGACAAAATCTTAACTATAGACATTAAGTTCAATATTTAAAGGGACTCTCTCAGAGATGGAGATTTTTCTTTTTAAATAAATCGTCCTCTAAAAATAACAACAAAGATTTCTGAAGTAACATAGAACTAGACTATTGACAGCTTCCCAGTCCTGCTCGTAACTATACAAAGGGGATCTAGAACATTAAAATCGCAGATATCTAAGGGCGGGTTTATTTTGTAAACAACGTCTTAACTTAGAGTAAGAGGTGGTACTCATCAGTCTACCATCACCGCCTAGGCGTTTGTCATTCGGTGAGCATGATAAATCCGGGGAAATAAATAAGCATTATTTATACATAGGATACTACGATACATCTTCTGAAAAGGTTAACCACGGGTATTGTCAGAAAAACAAGATTAAAGACTTAACAGAACAAATGCCATTTCAAATCATTATACATGTACCTATATTAAACATTTAACAAACAACAAATGTTTAATCTTTTTAAGTTCAAAAGAAATGTAGACACCAGTTTAGTTTGTGACATATATGGGAGATGTTTTAGGAAAGGGTAGAAAATATTGTAAGAAAAGCCTCTCCCTTTTTCCTTTACATGTACTTTGCATCGGATATACGTGTACTATATAGCTTACTCGTCATTTTGATATAAAGACACTAAAAATATCGTAATCTTTGAATGCATTTGATATAAAAGGTGTCATGTCAAAATAATTTTCATAGGAAGATCATCTGCGGTAAATGCATCTTAATAAGTTTTCATCAAGATTTTAAACCATGACATAACCATCCCACTTCCATAAATACTTTAACTTCACAACTGTATTTAGTGATTATTTTGGTATAGGCATTCCATGAACCATATTATAGTGCACGTAAAGTCGCGGCCAAGTATAAAAAAGGTATACCCTTATACAAAGACTTGTGATAATGTATCCATCCGCTAATTTCATGTACACTTCGGTCAAGTTAGATGTATGGATAAAACAAATATAATACTTTTATACAACATACACTTTAACTGAGTAACTTCATTTGGCGCCTGGTACAGTTTGAGTATGACTATAGTTAAGGTTTTGTTATAACTTTAATCAGGATGCTACAACGACAAAATGTCAATCAACGTTTTCATCATTGTACACGTGAGAAGCAGATACAGAAAGAAGAAGACGTCATTAAATATAATTTGATTTTGGTTTATTTCTATGAGTTAGTGTTGCCTTGTAATTTTTTGTACAACTCGAGCACAATAAAAAGCAACTGATCTGAACTATACCGAGGTGTTTGTCATACGCACCTGCATGCGTTGAAACGTCACGATTGCTAGAAAAATACAATAAACTGCTTAAGTGGTTCCGAGCTAAAAATACAGTGTGTTTGCAAGTCAAGAGAAATCCGGATAACCTGCTCCGTACGACAGCATAGACAGGCCTTAAAGGCCAGTCAATTACTATATATTGCAATATTGGTAAAGACCCATTTTACTTTGTGATTTGCATTTTGAAGGAATATATTGTAATTCTTTTACGAAAATGATTGGTTGGGACGGTAGTTTAAGGTTCATCGATAACTAAGATCATTAAGGACGCAGTGTGGTCTGTGTATTTCCTTATTTTGGTCGTTTGCACGCTTTTTCAGTATAAGTGACGCATATAATCTCGAAAGAGTTGTCGATAAAACAGCGTATTCGACTATTCGATAATGTCGGAGAGAGGTAAATGCCAGTGAAATAGTATTTGTTTCAGGGACGGTGGACCTTACAAAATGAATAAGGTGCCAAGATTAAGATTATTCCTTTCATAAGCTGTTGAGTACAAACTTGCATGCACAAACTTTAAACAAAATTTTCTACGTACAAAAGGCCACATAATTTGCTTAAATTCATAACCAGAGTTATGAATACTGTACCTTAGACGATGACTCTTAAACCAAGTGTAAAGTACCATACCATTCAATACTGTAGTTAATGAGATGCAAACTTGCATATACAAAATTAACCATAAAGTCCAAAGGTAGCGTAATTTGTTTGAATTTAAAACAAGAGATATGACACCTGGTCAGGGACCTTAAAGTACAATCCAAACAAATGTGTGAAGTGTCAGTCCATTCCATACCGTGGTTTTATTAGTTACAAACGCATGTGAAAAAAATGACCCAAAGTACAAAAGGCCGCATAATTTGCTTCAATTCAATACAAAATATATGAAATTTGGACCTTAGATTATGACTATGAACACAACTGTAAAGTATCAACCCATTCCATACAGTAACTCGTAATTTACATACTTGCTGTTAAAAACTTAACTAAGGTGTGACGCCGACGCCCGGGTGACAAGTATAGCTCTCCTTATTTTTCGAGTAGTCAAGCTAAAAAGTGATAAGTAAAATCATTTTTCATATTGATAAAAGGACCGTTTTGGTCACCAAACAATGGTTTGTGTCTATTTTGTAAGGCTTGTTCAAAGCTGAGCCATTTTTAAACTAAATATTGCCTCTTTTGACCTGGAAGAGATTATCCTTTGTGTGTAAACACATCGGTATTTGACCGTTATAGATTCTTGTTACATAATGGGTTGGCATCTAAAAATGCAAATTGTAATAAAACACGACCCATTTTGTAACAATTATTACATAGTTCAACGTTTAAAGAAAACAGCTTCTCTTCAAGAATTGCACTTTGCTGCGCTACCATTTGCGAAGTCTTTCTCCCTATATAAGTGTATCTAACAGATATATAAAATCGCCTTTGTAATTTGCTGATGCGCTCGCTTCGGCTTTCTTAGTTACTTGGTTTAACTTTTTGTCGGTACATTGAGTCATTTGGAACGGTATCCTAGCTTGAAAATTGCTCAAACAAAGTTCTGCTCATGAGCCTTTTTGGCTTGGAAGAGGTTACCTTTTATGTGAAAATGTCACCACGTAACCATTATGAATTTTATAACATAAGTGGTTTGCATCTAAAAATTCACTTTGTAGAATATCAATCCTTTTTGTTTATTTTATTACATATTGCAACTTTATTACATAACGGGTTCGCATCGAAAAAAGCAAAATGTGATAAACATCAACCCGTATTGTAATAATTATTACATAATGCAACTTTACTAAAAACAGCTTTACTGCGATAATAGAACTCTTTTTTCATGCGTGCTGCCATTTGCGATGTTTTTCTTACCATATTAGCTCAAAAACAAACATACAAATTCATTTTTGTAATATGCTTATAAGCCCATTTTGGCATTCTTAGTCACGTGCTTTAGGTACATTGAGTCATTTGGAACAGTATCCTCGTTTGAAAATTGGGGAACAATCAAGTTTTCTGATATTTTTACAAATCACTGATATGCCTATATTGGCTTTCAAGCATCTCTGTTGGCCTTTTTGTCGGTACTTGTTGCCACATGCGATGCTATTTTTAGCATCTCAACGCTAAAACAGACATTTAAAATATTTTTTGTAATTTGCTGATAAGCCCATTTCGGCTTTTAAGATACTTGGCTTGACTGTTTGCGGTACGTTTAGTCATTTGGAACGGTTTCCTTGCTGGAAAATTGCTCAAACAAAGATTTTAAGAACGTTTGGTTTTTGCTTATAAGCCTGTTTTGGCTTGGAAGAGGCTACCTTTAGTGTGAAAATATCACCATGTTACCATTATGAATACTACTACAAATCGGGTTTGTAAAGAAAAAATCACTTTGAAAAAAAAAATCAACCCGTTTCGTAATAATTATTACATATTGCAACTTTATTACATAACGGGTTGGCATCGAAAAACGCAAAGTGTAATACGCCTCAACCCGTTTTGTAATAATTATTACATTATGCAACTTTATTACATAGTGGGTTCGCATCGAAAAACGCAAAATGTAATAAATTTCAACCCGTTTTGTAATAATTATTACATAGTGCAACTTTATTACATAACGGGTTGTTACAGCATGCTCTGTACGTCCGAAAAACTGTGTATTCATAATACAGATACTATTTCGAATCATCAGACACGTACTTAGATGGGAAAGTGAATATTCGTCCCATGGAATATCTAGAGATATGTGTAATGTATTTGGTGTTGATTTGTAATGGTGTTACGACCCTCGGTCTATCTGTCCATTGCATCTTCAAGTCGTACATATGTAGCCGCTATAGAGAAACGGGCGCGTGCCACATGTCCGTGAAAATAATATTTCAAAACATATAAGTTGGTCGTGTCGTAAGGCAATAAAATATAAAAGAGTACCAACAGTCTAAGGTTTTGAGAAGAAAATATTGAGAATAAAAAGCGTGCACCGTTATCACTCCTTTATATCGGGACCTCTAATATCCCAATAACCCTAGATGCTGAATACTAACTTAGAAACCACAATAAGATACCACCAGTGGAATTCGAACCGTGAATCACAGAATAATGCAATGCATGTGCATAGTTCATGTTGGATGAAACCTGACATATTCCAAATGTATATATCAAACGTTAAAACCTCGTGTTGAATCAACTGGCTCTACAAAGCAGGTCAGTAGATCGAAATGTTGATTCATACAGTACCTCTTCTGTTCCAGAATGCATCTACGAGTTTTTCTATCATTCATATTTTATATTTTCAAGATTGTACCTCTACAAACTTGGTAAGTGACAATATGTCCATAATGATGCAGGATCTTTAAATGGGTATAACCTTAACAGGCACCGTGTCTAACATAAATAATTCACATTTCAGCTTGTAGCGGAAACACCTTTGGGGTTGACTGTAACTCCCCTTGTACGTGTAATGTGACGAACACGGAGGTATGTGACCCTGTGGGAGGGACCTGTACCTGTAAAAAAGGCTGGACCGGCAGTAACTGTACAGACGACGTGAATGAGTGTTTAAATACCACGATATGCGGTGATGTCCTGAAAACATGTGTCAACACAGACGGATCCTTTGTGTGTAACTGTAACTCTGGATACATCATATCCAGTAGCGGAGTGTGTGAAGGTATGTGTGTAACTGTAACTCTGGTTACATCAAATCCAGTAGCGGAGTGTGTGAAGGTATGTGTGTAACTGTAACTCTGGATACATCATATCCAGTAGCGGAGTGTGTGAAGGTATGTGTGTAACTGTAACTCTGGATACATCATATCCAGTAGCGGAGTGTGTGAAGGTATGTGTGTAACTGTAACTCAGGATACATCATATCCAGTAGCGGAATGTGTGAAGGTATGACCTGGTTAAAAGGAAAGCAGTACAAACCTCATATAGATAAAAGATGAAAACAACATAATGAATATAAATTTCAGTCCAGAGTATAACCAAATACTGAAAATAACATAATGAATATAAATTTCAGTCCAGAGTATAACCAAATACTGAAAATAACATAATGAAAAGAAATTTTGGTCTAGAGTATTTTCAAGTTACAACTATAAAGCCAATGTAATGTCTCGAATGTACGGATTTATGTCCAGCAAGAATCTGTACATGTATATGAACTGTCAAACTCATTGAAGACAATGTTAAAATAGCGCTGTAGTCAATCAGCTTCTAGTATAGAGAATGCTGTAAATGTTTTATGAATTAAACAAATCGATCTTGTACGGGACCGTATTATACCCTTCCCTGTGTGTAGTTTTGGTCGGAATGGATCCGGTCTCAGCAATAACATCCATAAAATATTCCCGGACCGTAGGCATTTTCATTTCAACAATTATCAAATAACACCTTTTATTTCCAGGGTATTATATTATGTATCCAAAACAAGTGTATATAAACTTTCCATAATCAATTCACTTCTATTTTCAGATATCAACGAATGTGGGTCGGCACCATGTAATACAAGCGCTACCTGTACTAACACCAATGGCTCGTTCACGTGTACGTGTAAAGATGGGTATAGCGGAGACGGGGCGACCTGTACAGGTATAACATACCCGTTATCGTGAAATAACCGTGACAATTAAATAACCGATATCGTTAAATAACCATTATCGGTAAATAACCGTTATCGGTAAATAATCGTAATCGTTACATAAGCGTTATCGTTAAATAACCACTATAGTTGAATAACCGTTATTGGTGAATAACCGTTATCGTTGAATAACCGTTATCGTTGAATAACCGTTATCGTTAAATAACCATTATCGTTAAATAAGCGTTATCGTTAACTAACCGTTATCGTTAAATAACCGTTATTGTTATAAAACCGTTATCGTTAAATAAGCGTTATCGTTAAATAACCGTTATTGATAAATAACTGGTATCGGTAAATGACCATTATCGGTAAATAACCGTTATCGGTAAATAACCACTATAGTTGAACAACCGTTATTGGTAAATAACCATTATAGTTGAATAATCATTATCGGTAAAAAAAAATCGTTATCGGTAAATAACCGTTATCGGTAAATAACCGTTATCGGTAAATAACCGTTATCGGTAAATAACCGTATCTAAAACAACAACAGGTCAGAAACTGCTGTGTCAGTACACAAGTATTGTTAAGTGGACGAGGACATTTGTTTTAAAACGATTTTCATTGATATTGTTGTCAAAGAAAGGGAGTATTTGAAAGATGTGGTCCACGGAAGGCATGCATTTTTTGTTTAATAAAGGGGATCACAGTTTGAAACTCGCTCGTCCAATTCTACTCATTTAGAAATCGAATGTGACGTTATTTGTCCGTCAGACAGAGCTAGGCTACACTGGTATTAAACTACCAAAATATTGATATGTAATTAATGTCCGCCGCATTTTATATGAGAAACTCTAAAACAGGCGTTATTGTTCTGGTGTAATGATAAAACTCATTTCACTAATCTGATATATATTGTTCACCATAACTAGCTATTAGACAACCAAACTCAAACAACCATAAGCTATCTCATGTAATCTCGAGCCGTTTGCTATCTTATCATAATGTCACCTTTGTTGTATTCAATAACAAGAACCACCATTCGATTTCAACATCATGATAAACAAAGATCTATAGAATCGTTAATTTCTTAATAATTTGGTGAGTTACTTTTACCCAGATTAGTATTGAGGGAGAGAGAACGGAAACTATGAAGCATAAAAAAGTAAAACATCGCAGGGATATATACAAAAAGATATTTTCTAAAACGAAATACTTATTGAAATAATACTTATTTACAGAATGCACCGGTAACAGATACGGCGCTAACTGTAGCAGTACCTGTGATTGTGTTACCTCTAACGTGGTCAGTACGACACAGACCTGTGATCGTGGTACGGGGACATGTGAATGTTTACCCACCTGGACAGGGACAGAATGTGAGGTGGACGTGGATGAATGCAGTAATGGTACTGTCTGTGCCGGTATCGACAACGCTGGATGTCATAATATAGACGGGGGATATGCTTGCTCGTGTTTCGTGGGATATGTTAACGGTTCATCTGGATGTGTTCTAGGTAAGTCAATATGTATTTATGGGATGATGTCTGTATGGTGGTATATCAATCGATAAATATTCCAGAGAAAGAATCTCAAAAACACGCCTCTAGTTTAGTGGATAATCACGCCGTCTTGCAAACTAGGATTTAACCATATTTTGTCAAAAGTGTTTGCGACGTCTGAAGCATTCGTATGCTCACTATTTGTGTGATTGTGAAAACCAGACGGAAGTCTTCGACATTATTGGAAAGAGGTTGGGTAAATCAGTTTTGGAGAACTATTTCATATAACAAAGTTAAATACATTGGACATATTTGTCTTCCAGTTATAGCAAATAAGAACTAAATGATCATATTTGATTTTGATATCTTCATTTTCTATAAAGAAAAATCAAAGCATCTTATTCAGGGTTGAAATCTCCATTAGTGCAGCAAAAGGCGCACGAACATATAAATATGCCAATTTACTTCTTGTCTTTCAGAAAATGTGACCTCTACTCCAGCTCCGGTCTCTCGTAAGTATTCGCTTTCTTCCTAATGTGGACCTTTTATATATATCGGGGCAAATGTAAACTTGTAACGATCGTGAACTTGAAATGATTCTAGATTGATCGTATGGTATTTGAATAGTACACGCATTTCAAACGCATTAAAGCAGTTAGTGTGCATTTAAACATAGTCCTAATATTTACCCACTAGAACTGCACAATTGGGTGCGAGCCTCGAACTACTTTCCCACATTAACACATATCTCCGGTATTGAAATGCGGGTGCAACATAAATCTACGTCTTTAGTAAGAGGCCGGCTCTGAGGGGGATTTACTACCGACTGACTGGCTGTGACTTAGATGTAACCTGGGGTCCTAGCTCATGTGAATACGCCGCACTTGTGCAGGTTTTACACACACGGGCCTAGACTCAATGCTAGGCTAGGATGTTAATAATCTGCATACAGATCACACACCATGCGCAGTCAATAGAGGAATACCCAGGTTGAAATATGGCGGTACTTAATTAAAGAGACTACCTCATAGATCGGTTTTGTGTGAAACACATGTAATAAAGGTGGTTTATACAATCCTCATCAATAAACAAGTGGACTTTTCCAATGTCTTTAGTATAACGATGTTAAGAACCGTTGTTTTACCAAAACGTTTGAGAAGCAAGCATTCACATCTGTCGGTGCTTTGAACTCTAACTCACCTTTCTAGCTCATATAATTAGAATGTCGATCGATTTGGTACTCTGGTTCAAAGACGCTCTTATCCATTTCTGATGGGACTCAGGCGTTATGTAAGCTCAATATTTGGTTTAATGTTGTTGTTTTAAATAGTGTATGATTTCATCGAGCACCCTGAACGACGATAGTTTAATTAATGAAGCGAGTTGGATTCTCAGTCGAATCCCTTTATTTTTCCATCACATTTTGCCATTGATCATTTATCCTGCCAATGTCTTCGATATATAGTTAACACAAATCTGAAATAGATTGGAATGTATTATGTTTTATTTCGTTTCAGCGAATGTAACGAGCATACGTATGTATATAGTGCTGGGTTACACTATACCAGCGACCAGAAACCTCTCTGTTACCGACACATATCAGTTGTATGTGGACGAGACTACTAGAGCGGTAAGAGCTATGGATTTCACAACTAGATAAACTCTCTCGTATATAAAGATAAATCTACTTCGATGATAAATATGTCACAATAAACTCTCTCGTATATAAAGATAAATCTACTTTGATGATAAATATGTCACAATGTTATGGAATTTGTCGGTTCAAAAATCAAGTACGGAATAAGTTTTACTTTGCCCGATAGCCACTTTTAAGAGCGACAGATTTCTGAATAGTTATAACCAAGTTGATAAAGCAGCTTTGTTTTCCCTTTATATGTAGCCATAAAACGTGTTTGAGATGGACAAATGGAGATATTGTTAGAATTTCGTGTGTCCATTCCGCACGAATACGCAGGCTTGTCAAGAATGTCGATAAATAGTTCAGTAAATTAATCAAATATTATCAAATGGCTTGTTATTTATCGATTGGTAAATGCAAGGATTTGTATTACTTCATTTACGTGTAGTGTTGTCGAGAGCGGTTAGTAGGCTACCTATTCTTACCCAGGGTGCTTTGTAGTACACGTTAATACTTGAAATATTACCCACATTGACAAGGACCAACCGATATATTTAAAGCCATTTCTAAAAGGTAAATGGTAAAATAAACTCTTTGAAATGTAGTTGGGTTTGAGTAAACAACCCTTCAATCTGCATCACTGTATTCACAATCACAAGTCGACGTATGTTTGATATCTTATATAAATGTTCAATACACTTCGTAAATAATACACTTCGTAAATAATACACTTGTAAAATTATCGCATGCCATCAGAAGCTAATATCAATAGCATATCGCATGCATTATAAACTAAACGTCGATGATTTATATCAATTCAAGTTAACGAATAAGAATACGAAACGTTCCTTTTCGTCCTTAATTCAAAAGTATTGTGCACGACGATAACAACCAATCATGAATTTGGCAATATTTCTTTTAAAGGTTTCTGTTCAGTTATTTATTATTTGTTTGAGATTTTGGAATCATGCCATCACTTTGGCTATGCTGCAAAAGGGCCAACACATCTTTTGTTGAACCGGTAACGTATTTCGTTTTTCTATTTCAGCTTTTTGAATTCTTCAACCGGACAATAGATAACCTGCAGTCGATTGTAGTCTTAAAATTGGAGTAAGTATCATTTTCACGTTTATTCAGATATAACAAGAAAAAACATACACTGTGTGTACAATACCATAAATATACATTTTAAAGCTTTATTCGATAGGATTATTGGATTGATTTATTCCTTACGTGTCAAAAACTTCATTAAGCATTTGACACTAAATGAACCTCATGGTGAGCTCTATCACAAATTGCCACAACGGTTATATTTGCTATTCAAAAAAGGTTGGTATGATATTCGTTGATTGTCTATACAAACAACCTAAAACCTGGTTAATGCCCACCAAAGGTATAAGGTACATCACGCATTTCTGTAAACTTTTGTGTTATTCTAATGAAGCGAAACAGACAGTGTTTACTACAGATGAAGGCATGGTACTATATCTTGTTTTTGATCGAGTTATGAAATCATGAATTACCATTATCCAAATATTTCGACAAAAGAAGCAATACGTCACACACTTTTGGTAATGTCATGTATGTCAAATGGCTAAGTTTATTGAGTTATGCTGTAAAGCTCTTATAAAATGCTTTTGTTGAATATCAACTTAATAAAAAAAGAAAGTTCTTTTCATGGAACAAATGTATGTTGGAATACTCTAAAATGATGACTCATCCTATTTGTAGGCGAGGGAGTATAAAGACAAACTTTACATTGACACATGATCATATTTGTAGGCGAGGGAGTATAAAGACAAACTTTACATTGACACATGATCATATTTGTAGGCGAGGGAGTATAAAGACAAACTTTACATTGACACATGATCATATTTGTAGGCGAGGGAGTATAAAGACAAACTTTACATTGACACATGATCATATTTGTAGGCGAGGGAGTATAAAGACAAACTTTACATTGACACATGATCATATTTGTAGGCGAGGGAGTATAAAGACAAACTTTACATTGACACATGATCATATTTGTAGGCGAGGGAGTATAAAGACAAACTTTACATTGACACATGATCATATTTGTAGGCGAGGGAGTATAAAGACAAACTTTACATTGACACATGATCATATTTGTAGGCGAGGGAGTATAAAGACAAACTTTACATTGACACATGATCATATTTGTAGGCGAGGGAGTATAAAGACAAACTTTACATTGACACATGATCATATTTGTAGGCGAGGGAGTATAAAGACAAACTTTACATTGACACATGATCATATTTGTAGGCGAGGGAGTATAAAGACAAACTTTACATTGACACATGATCATATTTGTAGGCGAGGGAGTATAAAGACAAACTTTACATTGACACATGATCATATTTGTAGGCGAGGGAGTATAAAGACAAACTTTACATTGACACATGATCATATTTGTAGGCGAGGGAGTATAAAGACAAACTTTACATTGACACATGATCATATTTGTAGGCGAGGGAGTATAAAGACAAACTTTACATTGACACATGATCATATTTGTAGGCGAGGGAGTATAAAGACAAACTTTACATTGACACATGATCATATTTGTAGGCGAGGGAGTATAAAGACAAACTTTACATTGACACATGATCATATTTGTAGGCGAGGGAGTATAAAGACAAACTTTACATTGACACATGATCATATTTGTAGGCGAGGGAGTATAAAGACAAACTTTACATTGACACATGATCATATTTGTAGGCGAGGGAGTATAAAGACAAACTTTACATTGACACGTGCTAGTACAGAAGCATCCGGCAGCCAACTTACAGCAGCTGTATACAATTTGGCAAACAACGCATCTGTTGAATTATTCAACGAAACTGTCTATCCAGAGGCATTTACAGTTGAAAATACTGAAGGTATGGACTCAGATTTGATATATATGAAACTAAATCTGATTTGGCATTCTGTGTACATGTACATGTTTACAAATATGATAGATTACTTCATATCACGTGTTTTACTGAGTGGTTTTTACCAAATGTCATAAAATGATTTTGTTAACTTTATTGTTTATTTGTCGTCTGCAATTGCTTTAAATTTTGCCATCCGGCATCACTTGTTTAAATGACATAGGTTAATGCTATTGATCTACAAACGCCATTTTATCTATATAGAAACATTATTAATGAGATGGCCCGAAATGTTTTTCTAATTGTCTGTCATTTCTTATCAATGAACTTTACTAGTAAGGTTGTACATACAAAATATGACAGATATTGTGAAAAAAGATTTAACCGTGTGTTTTCTTCTCATATCCTTGTATGTATTTGAGATAAAAAAAATACTCATGATTCGTGGAGATCGTATTTAAATAGTCACCTATAAAACAGTCTCCATGCAATGACAAAGAAAATTCTATTTATCATGAAGCATTTAATGCGAAGAATTTGTTATACTAATACGATCGGTGTTTTCTTCTTTATTTCAGTGGCGATTGGCGAACCTCCAAGTCAATGCACTCTGTTTAATATAGTTCAAAATTGCCAAGATGATTACGAATGTAGAGAGACGAATGGGGAAGTAGCATGCCAGTAAGTGTACATATTTAACAAGTTTCAGATGTTGTAACATTAATCTAAAGTAAATACAGTCAATCCTTGTTTGATGGCCACTCCAAAAAAGTTTATTCAGTATGTGGTTTTCCAAATACAGGAAGAAAGTCATTCAGAAAGCTCCTATTTGGAAAACAAGATTGACTATACGTTTGAAAACTATATGAATAGAACATTATAGCAATGTAATAACGAACAACGATATGGTTGAGAAGTTAGCGAAAATGTACATGTAACCAATTTAATATAGAAAGCAGCTGCTTATTTTATTTTTTTTTCGGTGGTATCTTAAGATAAGAATTGCTCATGAACTTTGGAATTCGTTGCATACTTTGTAAAGGATTCGACATTAGAAATGTCGCAAAACATCTAAACCTCAAAGTTCGTTAGATTTATGATTGGGTATATATTAAAGGCTATATCTAATTTGTGAAAATGAATTTGATCGACGGATTAGCTTCAATCGAAATGGATGATATATTTTCCTTCTATGCAAGTAATAACCGAAGGAGAGTAGGTCGAATGGCAAATTAAAAGGTCGCTTATTTTTCGTTGAAATACATTATTGATGAACTTTGTACTTTATATTGCATGTTATTGTTTTAAATATTAAGATTTAACGTGATGTATCCATGTTCCTGTCATTATTTTCGTTAATCAATGAGACTTGATTTAATTATGTTTGAATTACAGACGTATTTCGTCAGACAATTTCGGCCTAATCGTGGGGTTAGGCGTTGGAATTCCATTGTTCCTGTTGACTGTCGCACTGATCATTGTGATTGTGTATCGCATCAGACATTCGAAATCTAAACCATTATCTCGAACAAGGCTGGAAGACTCACAATTCAACAGGTACGTTTGATATATCAGTTGATTCAATTGTAGCTTAATGTATAATATATAGGCTTCTTTTTGTTACGTAGATGTTGATTGGTATCTCTCAAACGGCACGTTTGTTTCTATAAGAATGACTATATCACAGATTGTCTTTTGGGATTAACAAACATTAGACTAAACTAATGACAAATTTTGATGTCTTTATTTCAAAGGTTCTTAGAACCGATGCGTTCATTAAATATGTGAGAAATGACCTTTCACTTCACGCCTTTCCGTGCTTTGATTGAAAATACTCTTACCTCACTGAATTATTGTGCAGGGTGGAAATAAAAGGTCATTGTTTACGAAATAAAGCGTTTAAATCATTTACTGTTTCTTCTTGATGAATATGCTACATCTTGACCAAACGGACATAAACGAGGTTCGAAAGCGAATCAATAACTTATTTTTGTTTTTTATATAACTGATTAGATCCATGTTATCAATTTATCCATGTGGAATGTATTAAACATTCAAATGTCAATCTGTGAGGTAGGTGGTCTGTTAAAAAATTCATGTACATGATCTAGAAAACAAAATGATAACTTAACACTGGTCATCTGTCACAAAGAAAGCTACGTTTGGAATTGGAGTTTTTTTTATATGACTCATTACCTGCATCGACCCAAGGTTTGTGCTTCTTTCCCAACATTTATGGGTTTTCTTAGTTATGTATAGTTCTTTTGCCCTTCACCAGTGTCAAATGCTGATCCACAATAGCTCTGTATACAGGCTGTCTAACATCATATATTCGTCTCTCCAGAGAAGAGACAAGTCATGAAGTCTTTCAATTCAGGCAATCCATGTCATCTTACAAATTCCTTCTACCACAAAGGCCCGACGTTAAACAATTTGATTGGTTGAATAAATGTGAAACTTTTTGAAATATGCTTAAAATAAGATTGACGTTTTTTCATGGATGTCTTAATTTGCTGTTCGAGGTACAACCCTTTGGATTTTTCTAGGAAACCAAATGTTATATAACATTATAACTGTGTCATATGTTTACAGGAATTTAGGACAAAGGAGACTGTTTTCGGAAGGAATTGCTACTCGATACAGTTCGTTCGGTCGACAAGGATCCCCGTTTGGTCCCGGGGGTTGGGAGGAAGACTCTAATTCGACGGGTAGTTTAGACTTACACAGATCCGCATACAATCAACTGTGGAAAACGGAAGTGCCACCAACAGGTATGAAATGTCAAGGTCGAGAGAAACAGAATAGCCCCATTTGCCTGAAAAGGGAAACGTTTATCTAGATTTTGCATGTTGTTTTATATGCAAATATTAACACAGACTAAGAGGCTGTTTTATATAAATATTTTGGTTGTTATACGCTCATTCAGCCTTGGCAAAAAACGTAGACTTTTGATATTTTTTAACAAAGCGATGCTTAGTCTAAAGTTAGAGCGTAGTTCAAATCCTAGTATCTAATCCATACATGCAAGCGTTAATTACGAGATAGTGTGTTTTATGTATTTTCTTTAGGTCCAATTAGAATGTGAATTTTGGCATGAGAGCTGCATTCGTGCAGCTTTTTGAGGTGACCGCTTTGGCATAGATTTAAAGGATTTTGGAATATATTGTCAAAATGAACAAATTATTGTATTAATGAGAAGCGAATAGGGAGATCCGTTTTAACATTTTGATACTTAAACAACAGTTAGCAGTTTGTGAAAAGTGAAGTAACATATGGTGACGTCATATTGCACATGACTCAGTGTTCGAGTGTGAAGCACACACAGTTCTCATGTTTTTAAAGAGGTTTTGACAAGTTCGTTCTGACTGCATAATCAGACTTGCAAATTGGACAAAGCACAACGATGTCCTACTGTATGCTGGGTATGTACGTTTGAGAGGCAATCTAACAACATACGTCTATAAAGCTAGCCACCGTTGGTAGGGGTTGCTTTTTTTTCCTCTTTTCTTGTTTGCCTCTTTAGCAGAGATGTATGCTTTGTTGTTTTATTAGTTACCTTCTTTTTAATTGATTGGTTTGTCAAATAAATGACAAATCGAGTATACGATATACGTCGATTGATCCATTGGTGGCATCATGCATCATTGTAGGAGCATAGAGTTTTCGTAAGTGGTGACTTTAACTCATAGAGTGACTAAATAATGCAGATTTGAAGATTTGGAGGGAAATATATTACATAAGCAGAACGCACAACCCATCAAGTTTACATTTCCATTTGTTGTACAATTTCAGATCCTCGAGACAATCAATTACAGTCCAATTTCTCGTGGGACTTTTTATACAACTACCTAGGACCGAATGAAAAGGTAAGCAATAGAAAGGAATGAGCACGGATACATGCAATAGTTTTGAAGTATTTCGGATGTTTCGCCGCTCATGATGTTTTCAAATGTGAACGAACAGCATCGGGACACCTCTTCATATGCATTCAAAAGCCAAAATGGGAAGACGACATCTTCTTTTAATAAAAAAAATTATCACAATATGAGAAGGAAATTCTTTCATCATACACAATTCATATTATCATAGAGACAATATGTTGAACTGTATGAAACACAGTGTAAACGAAGAATATGGTTGCTCCCTCCCACTCCATAAAGCACGGCGGCTATTGTACGCATCCATTACCCGGTATTTTCTGTACACTCCATAAAGCACGGCGGCTATTGTACTCATCCATTACCCGGTATTTTCTGTACACTTTGACTTCTGGGCCTACATCATCCCCACATTTACGCAATTAAAGGAAAGAAGGGATTGATAAGTAATATAGAGTCGAATCCACAACTGGCCATGTTTTTAAAAGATTTAAAAATAATGTAGATTGTATGATTTTTTAGCCTCGCAGTTATCAAGATCTTAGCACTGTCAAATTTATCCTGATCATTTTATCTTTTCAGTATGAGATACAAAGACCGCAGCTGAACTTAGGTCCCAATCCTTTATATAGTGTGAGTATTCAAGAAGTTTGTTCTCAATGAATAAAACCGAAGCTCCATGAAAAACAGAGTGGTCGTTTTCAAAAGGGTAGACATCATGGTTACAAGAGGAAACATTTCTTTACACGAGCAGCTCCTGTAAAAGTTTTGACAGTTATCATATCATGGAGTGTTTGTAGAGTGTTTTTTCCATTTCATAGAGATAACGAAACTGTCTTTCTCCTTGTCGATCAATTTTGTACAACAAATAATTGTCAATTAGTAAATTAAAGACTGCAAAGTCAGACAAGTGATCTGTCAATGAGATTTATGCGTTTTAACGTTGGGCAATCCATCCCTTTCGGCCTCACTCATACTTCATTCAATATATTTTTAGTTTAAAGTGCATATATCCCTTATTTACCATCCTAAAGAGTTTAGATAAAGAAAGATATCCGCTAGGGAAAATTGGACCTTCGCCTTATATAATATCGACAATTCTCACCGGTGTGTTCACAGATGACTACAAGAGAATTAATTTAATTAATCAATTAATTAATATCAAAAAAAATGTCCGGAGAATAAATAAATATTTTCCGCTCCGCATATAAATACGCCGTTAATGGTCTTTTCATCGTTTTGTTTTTAGGAAAACTAAAGTTATCCGACGCAATAGCTGGGAGAAAGGACTGACTGTGATATATTCAACAAAGTGATATCGGATTGGTGCGGTGAAGGAGTTCTGTTTCACAGATATATACACGTTTGTTTAGAATGTACATGTATATACACTCACTAATACGTTAACAGAAATCCTCTTCATAAACAATGTTTAAAAAAATGTTGTTCGAAATAGCTATCATCTCGTTACCATGGTTTCTGAACAATATCGCAAATTGGATGTTATTTTTGATATCACGTTATGAATGGCAACCAGAGACATAATATAATGTTATCTATGTCTCTGCGGCAACATATGCTTTAAATTAGGTTTCGTCACAAAAGCTGGAATGAGAAAATTAGTCAACTTGAAATATTCCCGTTAAAGTTACTCTCTGATCAATACAACATTACAGATCCTAAGGATATATCTATTGGGAAGCGAATTTGGTTTTCGTGTAGAAAAGAATATATCCATTGCCATTGTTCAATCATTCTGGCATTGACATTTTGAAAACAAAACATTATTCAAAAGGTATGCACTCGCACATACTGACTCTCGTTATTTCGCCCAGTATAAATGGGTTGATACAGAAACATCATGCTTTAAGATGATTTGATGACCAATTTGTTTTTATTGTTTTTCGGACACTGTTTCCTTAGCTTAGCATGACTTGTTGAAGTGCAAATGTTAAAGCCTATTGGATACAAGGGATAAAATCAGCTTTTGAAATCCCTTTGTGAAAAATCTTCTTGTTGGGCCCATTTAAAATTGTGAGTATATTTTAAATTCGCCCATACGAATTGTTTGTCTTCCAGTAAATCGTCTCACAAACCCATTCGCACAAAGTCAGTTGAAGACATCTTTGAAAACGCTTGTATACCATAGGAAACCTTTAAACGGGACATGATGGTGAAATGAGGTCTTAAATATTGCCATCGGCAATGTGTTTTTAAATAAGTTCTGTATTACACATGTCTGATGTTAATGACAACGGATTGAAAGATCAAAATTTATGTATTTCTCTTCCGTGTAAATATTTGAGATGTACACATATCCGTTGATCTAAGTGCCAAACTGTAGATATTCCGTTTTCATGGAAATGTTTAAGGCTTCATCGGTGATTGCTCGCCATTTTCATTTGGGGGATCAAATCAGTGTTCAAGCCATATTTGTTTGCATATCACAATTTTTTATAATTCTCTATATTCAATTATTGTGTTCCGGTATTTTAGAACTGTTAACTAAATTCATTTTAAGCATTCATGGTTAATAAGTTTTGGTTTTTTATCTATAGATATATTCTATCATTTTAGATTTTATTGTCATTCTTCATTAGCGTCGCATTTATCACATGTATAATGACCGATGTATATTCTTGTCGTATTGTAGACATTTCAACCACGCACTATTCCCTCGTCTGGCGAGTATAAGCTACAACATTCTCACATAGTTATACTCGCCAACGTAACCAAGTCGTTACAAATACAGTGTTTATTCCCTATTGTCCCACATTCTGAATTGTATCTGAAGCCCCTAACTCCAGAACACTACGCTTCGGTGTACCTGTAGCGAAAGACTTTGGAGCCAATCGTGACTAAAATAAACATTGCTTGTGACGAGCAATTTCTCATTTAATTACAAGAGTTTATATGCAGTATCGTATAAATAACACACTTTGAAACTAACAAGAATTACTTATTTCATTTTTCCTTCTCGCGTAGCCATATTTAGGGTTTTATGGTATTAATGTTGTTGGGTTTTTTTTAGGGGGGTCTTCTTTTTTTTTCGGGGGTTCTTTTATTAAAAAAAAGATTAACCGGGAAGACAATGTTAGTAACATATCAATTAGATTTTCACTTACTTCTCATGAACATCTAAAACGGACAGCGTTTGCAAACCACAGTTGTAGATGTAACAACTTCCGAACTGTTTCTTTGATATGATAAAACAACCAAAAGGACAAAGGAAAGTTATTCGATTGAGCCTGTTCTGTGCATAGATTGTTTGTTTACTTAGCTAAGTCCGGGAGACTTTAAATCCATGCATTCCGCAAAATATTTCCATTAGCCCATCCCCTCTTGCATACAGATATTTCCATATGGACACACCAGCAACATTGAGGAAATCACCATCATAACATGACAGGTTACTTGCAACTTGTAACTTCAGGTTTTATATCAATGATTCCCTGCTGATAGTTTATAGACGACAGTTATTGCTGTTCGTAACTCAAAGCCGTATATGGTTATGAGGGAATGAGCTAGGAGAATTGTACATGTATATATCGTATAACATTTGCTCTTAATACAATTGTTTCACACATTCCATTACTTGCGATAGACAAATCATTAATAACCAAATAGTTGTTTATATCTAAAATGGCTTTTTATACCATACTGGTACATTAACTAGAGATAACCAGTTATACACTTGTTGAGTTAATCATTATTGTATTAAATATCATTGTTTTGTCGAGAGCATTGTAATCATGAATAAAAGTCGACAATAATCTTAAGAATGGCTTAAAGCGTTCCATGTGGCAAATATCGATAATGCTGTTACAAACATATATTCTATTTTCAACTCATTTAAGGATAACACTTTCGTTCTTATATGCTCTTATTAAAATTTCTGCACAAAAAGTGTAATCTGTCCATTGAATATTGTGTTTTGATGCCAATGGCTGAATTGGTTTTGTAATCCGTTTGTATACGTATCATTCTCACGTACCGTTATTTCAAAGTAACATCTTACTAGCGAAAAGGAATGTTACATTGTTGTTCATGAGAATACAACTACAGGTTATGCTCAAAATCATAGATATGTCTTTCTCAAATAAGATTATTGTACATTACATATATGTTATATATCTAATTCAAATAATGTTGTTATTCTAATATGATGATATAAATTTTATTTTGATAGTTTAATGATAGTCTTACTTTTTATTAGACACACCCTCACCCCATCACCCATCACCCCCTCACCCCCTCGTAAACCCTTTAACCATTATGCCACACTTTGAAACACCTACCGAGGAGGACTTAAGACAGATTTTTGACGAAATGAGGATTTGATTGTGACAAGCATTTTCACACTTCTTCACTATTCTTCTGGCATAAAATTATAAAGACAATGTTACTCTTAATACCTCATATTGTCTGCCACTGTATGAGATAATGATAACAGAAAGACTGTGTTATACAAGTCACCCTTATTATTTGGCAAGGGGATTCTATAACCTAGTTTTAAACTTGCAGAAACCTTATGGCTCCCTCTCTGCGTACGTTCAAATCAAAGAAAAGTACATTTTCCCGGCTAACTTACTAAATGCCGACTACCTAGTTCTACAAACTTTAACAGGCGGTTAAACTGGGGGTCTTCCGTTATTATAGCGACATGATTAAAGTTTCTTGACGTCATAGGACTATTTTTATTAACTTACGAAAATATAGGAATACACCTTTATATAATATTTCAGCAGAGAAACAAATGTTATATTTGAGGGCATTTTATACAAATCCGATGGGAAGACAGAATAATCTAAATATAGCGTCAAACTATAGAAAACCAGTTACGTGATACCCAGAATAACCGCTGAAAACGAACAAAACGCTCTTGCAGTGAAGTGTTTGTATCGATCTAGTTAGAATACATGCACCATACGGCTGGTAAAGTAAGACTTAGACAGAAAAGCAACAGGCTATATGGGCTTCATGATTAACAAGTGATACAAAACACTTTCTTACAGAATAAACATACGTTATCCGAATCGAAAGTGAAACTTGCTGTTCAAGAAGTCGCTTCGCAAATTCATTGTGTGTAGACACGTCCATTCTACACTCCTGACGATTCAATCTGTACACCTAAATACCCCCGACAATCTGACAACTTGTCTAGACTGTGTACAATTCTGCAATGTATCTTTATGTTTTGACTGTAATTTTGATTATGGACTAAGTCCGTGGCATTTTCTTGCCTGCCATGTTTATCTTCTAAGTTTGGTGTGCATCGTCACGCGACAGGCAATTATTTTAGACGACTATAAACGTCATAAATCAAAGATGAACCATTGGAGAGAAGTCAAGGTGATTTCTTTTTGCAATCGCCTCACTAATGGCTACCGTTTGTTTTAACCCATTACCAAACAGTAACGATATTTGACCAGTTTGTTGCAAACGGCTCTTGAAATCATTACGAGAAAAGGAGATTATGCTATTTACGAGCAATTTCTTCTTTTCCCACAAAGTTTTCTGCCCTATCAGAAGATTGTTTTTAATTTCATCACATTTTGGAATGTCCTCTGCAAACTCTTTCAATTTAGAACGTTTGGTAAAGGGTTAAGCCGTTTGGACAGTATTCCGGTAATATCTCGGCGGTCAGCACACATAGCCATGTTCGTCGTATTTTTCTCACTTGTCTACCAGTAGTCTCTCCAGCTGGATGATTGCAGTAGTAGTAGTATCCTTTATTTACATCCCAAAATTAAGCAGGCATTAAAACATACAACTTAATTTTACAGAAAACACCACTCCATTGCAGAGGTATAAGAGATGAGTCTAAATACTATTGGATTTAAGATAAAATCTTAATCCGAGATAGGAAGAAATGAACCCTTTAGAAAAAGTATCAAAAATGAAAAACAATTCCTGAAAAGCATTGTCATCACAATTAAGCATTATACAGTTAAATATACTATTAATAAGGATAAAAGTATATAAACGATGACATACGAAACATTTGAAACAAAAAATCACGACATATCAAAGGTAAGAACAATTAAGTAATACTACCTGGTAAATTTACACAAGAATTAACAAGAACTAAATAATTTTCTGAAGCATTTTCTAATAAACTAGCTAAATAGTAAAAACATAGCACTGATTGCATTCCAACTTTAACATACTCCACTAATTGGCTCTGTAAATAGGTCAACTTGAAAGCAATGTATTAAGACAATCACGGTAATGGGAATGACTGTTCTTTCTGATATTTGGTAGGCCTATACCAGTTTACCAAAAGAGCTAATTTAATCATGAGGAACAATTCCTTACTATTGGTTTGAGTTGAAGCGAGTGCTGCAAATGGCAAAGAGAAATTAATTCTTCGAAAGCGAACGTGTATTTCCATTCTTGGGTTATCTCCCCTGTCAGTCTGTTTGAGTTGACACCTTGTCATCGCCTTGCAATTGCCTGTCACCAAACCATTGCGAAAAAAGTGTGATGTGCAAACTTTTTCCTCCCAATTTTGATTGTGTAATTGTAAGAAATAACCCTTTAACATGGCCTTCAGATCAGCCCTTCTACTGCATGTGTGAATTAGGGGACTCATGTTGAGCACGTGCAGTTTACCTCTGTATTCGAAATCTTAACGGTAAGATAATTCTGGCAAACATATCAGGTATACCTAGTTTATTTACCTTTCCTATCAAACCCGGGTCATCACCCAATTACCTTATAACATAATTGTAGCATGATGAACGATGGGAAATCCTGGTGTCGATTAAAATCGCATGACTGCGATGAAAAAAAAAGTTATTGCAAAGATTTATGGATTAGATTTATGTTAGATTTATGGTGACATAAGGCGAATAACAACACAATAATCAAGTTTTCGGTTTTTGAGGTATTAAGGAGGCTCAAACTTGTCTATGTATGATGCATGATCATACGGACATTCGACACACAGGCCGCATTCTTAATGTTGTCAAACTACATGGATGACAATTTCCCATACATATTGGCTTCATTTTTGTCATGCAAGCCAACATGTGTCTGCAGATTCTAAATATTTCTCTCTGTAGGACCAATTGTATCGTTTAGTGAAGACAATAACCTGTAGTTATATGTAGAGAAGGAAATGTTGTGATAAACGGAGGACTTACACATAATGAGTTGTAAGGAGATTTCTTCACGACATAAGTATCATATACACACATTTATCTGATAAGCCTTTCACCCTATATGAACAGTCATTTAACCCATTACTTAATATCTTAAATGTATCACAACCAGTTGGTATAAGAAACATGACAAGCGATTAATCCTACAGTTTCGTCGATTTCTTCACAATTTAAAACCGAGAAAACAATGATTAGAACTTAAAATGATAGCCTACCCTTAGGTTAGATTCTAACAAATTACAAATAACGCATGTTGACATCACTAAAAACACTGAAATCAGAATGATTACAATTGCAGGATGGAGAGTTCAATTGCATTTGTAATTAATGGATATCTTAAACACGTTAACCCTTTTGGATTGTGTAACTGTTCCAGTATGACAGCAACGAAATAGGTAATTATCATAAGCAAATTGGAAAGAACTCATTGAGACAAATGGAGAACTTGCTCCTTACAAGCTATTTTCTGTTTGTTTAATACGTTTCTTTAACTTTCGATTCAAATGAAGTAGAGCATTATTATGTGCCTGGAATGGGCGATGATATCCGATTTGTCTATGGACAATCCAAAAAGTACCATTTTCGTCAGAAATCGGGCCTACTGTAACAAAGGGATGATAGGCTTAAGTTCTGAAAAATGTCAAATTGTTGGAATGGTCTTTCCAAGTTCTAAAATGGCTCATTATATTTTTCCTTCTGTTTAAATGTCATCTGCTATTACCTTTTCCAATTTTGACCGATTACAAATTCCAAAATGAGAAAAGGGGATGAATTACATTTTGTTCATTTTTATGTTCATCAAGGCGATGCGACTTTCTCAAATAGGGAGATCACCATGCTACAATTTTGTCATAAATGAAAACGAAACAGAAAGACCGGCTTGGAGTGGTTGAAAGAGAAGGGTTTGGTGATAACAAAATGGTTCAATAGATCATAAATGGCTTAAGATAACGTGGGGCCAGTCATGTGATCGACTGAGTTATTTTAGGCGTGCTATATAAGAGAAAGAAAATTGGAAATCGCTTATCAAATCCCACCGAGTATCTGTGGCGGTCTGATCTACCTGAGTCACGTGATCGAGTGGCGTTCTGTATTATCACGGATACAGACGACATTTCAACCCATTTAAATTATTACATTGGATATGGGAATATGGGATTGCTCCAAAATGAAAGCAACGAGGCAACAAGACAAAGGCAAACAGAAATTATATTAAGGGGAAACTATTGTTATAAAAGAAAGAGAATGTCCCTTGTGTGTTATTTATCTTTTTATCACAATGGTTTATAAGTACTCCTGTAGCAGATACGTCAGAGTAAGGTGCTGTTCATTCCATTCTTCATACTAGATCGGCAACATACTGAAAGACAAGAACACGAAACTATGGATCGTTTTCTTTGTAGCATAAATTTGATCTCAAAATATCAACTATATAATAAGAATTTTGAGCAATCGATCATTTTGTCATAGTTGTTACAAGACACTTCTAGCAGATGCATTAAAGTGACGCATGGTCGCAAAAGAGATCATAAATATTTTTGTTTATGCTCTAATTTGAAAAGAGGTAGAGACCACAGTTTTAAAAGTGAGAGCTATTATTTTTCTTTTGTCTCATTGTAGGCAGTTGGAGGGATATTACTAAACTCTTACTTGTAGAAAGATTTTTCAATTCGGGATAATTTGGAGCGTATATTCTGATCATATAAATATGGTAGAAACTATCATTAACAAAGGAGCAATTGCTTTACAGAAGAGAGTTCGTTCTTTCACACAATTGATTCATCTGCTACAATCCCACAAGTTACTATAAAAGATAAGAATGTTGTTGGATGTGAAAATCCGACCGGTGTGTAACATATTATCTAAGCCGCAGAATTATTTACTCATATAATAGAAAAGAGAACCATTATTGGACAGTTCAGTTAATTTCACCATCACTTATAGGTAACGTTCATTTATACAGCAACGCTTTCCATATATCATAAGTATCTGGGTAGGTGAGAAACATCGTCTCGAAAGTACTGTACACATGGTTCCCTGCAGAAAATATCGTCTCGAAAGTACTGTACACATGGTTCCCTGCAGAAAATATCGTCTCGAAAGTACTGTACACATGGTTCCCTGCAGAAAATATCGTCTCGAAAGAACTGTACACATGGTTTCCTGCAGAAAATATCGTCTCGAAAGTACTGTACACATGGTTCCCTGCAGAAAATATCGTCTCGAAAGTACTATACACATGGTTCCCTGCAGAAATTTTCGTCTCGAAAGTACTGTAAACATGGTTCCCTGCAGAAAATATCGTCTCGAAAATACTATACCCCTGGTTCCCTGCAGAAATTGTCGTCTCGAAAGTACTGTACACATGGTTCCCTGCAGAAATTGTCGTCTCGAAAGTACTGTACACATGGTTCTCTGCAGAAAATATCGTCTCGAAAGTACTTTACACATGGTTCCCTGCAGAAATTGTCGTCTCGAAAGTACTGTACACATGGTTCCCTGCAGAAAATATCGTCTCGAAAGTACTGTACACATGGTTACCTGCAGAAAATATCGTCTCAAAAAGTACTGTACACATGGTTCCCTGCAGAAAATATCGTCTCGAAAGTACTATACCCCTGGTTCCCTGCAGAAATTGTCGTCTCGAAAGTACTGTACACATGGTTCCCTGCAGAAAATATCGTCTCGAAAGTACTATACCCCTGGTTCCCTGCAGAAAATATCGTCTCGATAGTACTGTACACATGGTTCCCTGCAGAAAATATCGTCTCGAAAGTACTGTGACCATGGTTCCCTGCAGAAAATGTCGTCTCGAAAGTACTGTACACATGGTTCCCTGCAGAAAGTATCGTCTCGAAAGTACTGTACACATAGTTCCCTGCAGAAAATATCGTCTCGAAAGTACTGTACACATGGTTCCCTGCAGAAAATATCGTCTCGAAAGTACTGTTCACATGGTTCCCTGCAGAAAACAAACTCGTTAGCTGTGTTGACTTGAACCTGTGATTTAACAACCAAATGATTGATATGTGGTAGATTGTTTCTGCATTACAATCAAAAACTGCTATAATTTCATAGGTATCGTCTGCTTAAAGCTATGGTGCATACGATTTAAGTACCATACAGTATTCCCATTGTCTGCCTTAGATATGGTACATGTGGACAGGAAGCATAACAAACAAGTTATTTTTCAGTAGTTTCGCTAGATCTTGTTTGATTTATTACACTGATATGACCACGTTTTTTTTCCTCATAAGACGATACATGTTACCAACAGTGCGTTTTTAAGCACATGTTATTGTTTTACTTATAACTTTAATGAATATGACAGTAATTCAATACCTTTTCTGTCATTTTAGTTTAAATCATTGCACTCTCCTAATCAACGGAGATGCATTAGGATTAAAGTACACATTTTAATATAAAGAGGGCGAACAGCCTCAACAGTCCTAAATGTGGATTCTATTAAAGCAAGAAGTGGTTCTTTCCAATAAAGCTTGTGGTGTTGAATTCAGAAAAAAAACATTAATGAACATGCGCGGCGCATACTCGTCAGACTATACTCTCTTAACGAGATGTGTTTTACTTACTTTTCTTATATTTAGAATTCAGATATGGATGCATTTCTCATCGAAACAAAATATTTGCGCCAGTCCCAATGAGTGAATGAACCCTTTACGAAGAGAACGAGGTGCGATGCCACCAAGCTGCTGCTGTTTCCCGGTGTTCTATCTTCGTAAGGAATCGTGGTGTTCCTCGTTTCATTTTTCGTAACAGATGTCAGAAGCAACCTGCGACATATTGAAAGTTGGTCTCAATCATTGAGGTATTCTCTCTACACGACCCGTCCTTGGCCCCGTGCTATCCCGGTCTTATATCATTATTGAAGAGCGCTTGCGTGACTTCCTGGTCCAACACAATACGCGATAAAAACGCATTCCAAAAGTTTCACAAGTTAAGTTTTTTTTATAAAAAACAAGGAGACAAATACCTGAACCCCTATTCAATTTGCGTTCTGTCTAAATAAAAACCAACCATACAAGAAAAAAGACACAGAAATGAGAGTTTATTTTATGATTTCCGATAGGATAAACTTTGACAAAATAATAACTTGATCATCATGAGCAGTTCTATCTTTTGTCACAGTGTTTACTAAAATGTTCTTTATCAGATGCCGGAAAGCGATGTATTCTGGAGTCATCAATCACCGATTACATGCTTGTTTACAGAAGTCACTCTTAAGAATTCAAGCAAATCTTTTTATTTCAACGTACTCAAATTCTGAAAGCAGAAAGTCTTTTTTAAATAATGACTAATCTGTATTGTGGTCACGTTCTTCTGTTGTTACCTCCATGATTTGCAGAGATCAATAGGAAGTGGAAATAATTCTTTTAGTAAAGTTAAATGCACATGTCTATATTGAACCACAATTAAAGCTTATTTCAATGTAGTGCATTTCTTAGAATGGTCACCAACATCCCTTATTTTGACTGTAAATGTTTATATGCACAGTTATATCTGTAGTCTGACTGTACTCAATCTGTCCACAGAAAAACTAGCCAAATGAACCAAACGAAAGTTTTAACCGGAACTATCGAGGCCTAACCAAGGAGTTTATACACCTGCGAGACGATGTTCTATACAAGTTTTGAGAACGTATTCAGCATTGGGACACAGGAAAGCCCGCTGAAAAAGAAACATTGCTTGTAACAAGAACATTATCCTACAGTGTTATTCGTTTCAGCCAAATATCATAACATATTCATGCGCTTTAAAGTGTTGTTTGTCGTTGCAAAAAACATTTGGTTCAGTCAAAATGTCCAGGATTACACAACAAATCTAACTATTTGGAAGATAATACTCTATCAGTGGGCAGTGATCTGGGTGTAAACACGAATTGTACTTTGATAAGTATTGTCCTTGCGTTTCGTTTGCCACACCTTTATTGGCATTTGCTTCTTTTACGTTGCACTTCCTAAATGCTTAGGAACGTTGTTCATAGAAGATAATTCTAAAAGTCAAAATGAAATGTCGTTTGAACAATTGAACAATGCAGATTTTGTATTCTTGTTTGATATCAATTCAAACTAGCATTAACAATTCTGGAAGCGTAAAATCGTAAATGTGGTAGATTTCAAAAGCGATGTCACGCTTTCGGATTAAAGTTAACGTGACGTCACTGTATTCACACTTGATAAGTTAAAAATGATCTAGTCTGTTGTGGGTATCATATACCAGTTCAGTTGTTGTGCAGCTTTATAGAAATAAATTTAACTTCCAAATTTCCTCACATGTAAATAAGCACTTTAATTTAGTCATTCACAAAAAAAAATGAATAAGTTTATCAATGTACTAAGCCATCGAATCTGTAAATGACGAAGGTTCGAGAAATATGGAAAACTCGAGATAGTATACCTTTGTTGAATTATCATAGAAGTGTCGGATTCAAAAAGATTTCACCCACTTGGGGTATAGGTGTAATATGTGTGTAAAATGTCTTTCAAAGTCGGCAGGAAAGAATGCATTCATATGGAGAGATCAAGGAAATTAAGACCAACATTTAATTGATTGTTGTGCATACATTTCACCACATGATGTATAAACTCTTACTTAAATATGCAAAACAATTTTAGTACCATCTGCTGACTGCGATAGTTTTTAGAAACGGTTGTGACAAGAGGACGTAATTCTCATAATGATCGAGTCTATCTTTTGTCACAGAAATTTCAGAGAAAACAGAAAAATTCAGGAAAACAAATTAAGTGATCCTCTTTTTTATTTATAGACACAAAAACGTTTTGACAAAAGATTGTAGGGTTTTCAAACCGATATAGTTAAAGAATCACAAGCACTGCTACCGGCCTTGTATCAAAATATATTGGATATCCCATTCCAGACAAGGAAATATGATGTGCAAATAGTCAAATACCAATCAAAACCACAAGCTGACATGGTGGACTTTTTATTATACGTGTCTGCATCACTCTCTCTTTAACCTATTGAATTCTTTTTGGTGTACGCTGACTTAACTAGACGAATGTATACAGGCATTTCTTTGTTAACAACTATGTTAAGCCATTAACATGTTTAGAATAATCTGAAACAATTGACATAAACCATAGTGACAAAAGAAACCATTTGAAAACAACAAAATTATGTTATATGTATGATGCAGCCCTTGTCATCATGACTTGGTTCATAAATGATATTTTTTTCTTTTGTCACATTGTAAATATATTCTGTCCGGGACACAGGCGCTTTTCTTTAATCACATTGTAAATATATTCTGTCCGGGACACAGGCGTTTTTTTCTTTTATCACATTGTAAATATATTCTGTCCGGGACACAGGCGTTTTCTATTATCAGATTGTAAATATATTCTGTCCGGGACACAGGCGTTTTCCTTTATCACATTGTAAATATATTCTGTCCGGGACACAGGCGTTTTTCTTTTATCACATTGTAAATATATTCTGTCCGGGACACAGACGTTTTTCTTTTATCACATTGTAAATATATTCTGTCCGGGACACAGGCGTTTTTCTTTTATCACATTGTAAATATATTCTGTCCGGGACACAGACGTTTTTCTTTTATCACATTGTAAATATATTCTGTCCGGGACTCAGGCGTTTTAAAGCAATGACCAGGGTAAGAAGTAGCCAGACAACACAGGAATCCAGGAAGATTTATCTTGGGGGATATTAAAAATCCCAAACTCTAGTGTTACGAGATATCGCTTTATTGAACGACAGATAATTTTCTCATAATCGAAAGATCAATTACAAATAAAACTACGTATTGACCCTCTCAAAGAAATAAGCAATTGCTTGGATAAGCAGTTTTTCTACTGACATATATTTAATAAGGAAGGGAAATGACCTTGTAACAAAATAAAAGGTTGATAAGTGGGGGCATTTCATATTCTTTTGCCACAATTGATTATCAAAAGCCAAACAGCAGTTGTTTTAAATTGAGGTGTTATGGAGTAAAGGGTTAACAAACACTAACTTCAATCTCGTCTATAAAAGACACGCTAAAATCAGTTTATGTTTCGAATGGGTTAGGTCGCGTTTTGAGGATGTTAAATCAACGACATACCAGCCTTTATGTATCTTGCACAGAGCATTATTTGCAAGGAACAGTTTTAAACCAAAATAATGTCCTTTCCACTCCAGCCTACCTACCATCAGGGGTGTTAAATATTCCGGAAGAGTTTCGGACGATTGTCGAGATCACTATATGTAAGGGAACATATCTCCACTCTCGATTTACTACCCCACAACGGGATCAGATTTAGGAAATTAAACTCTTCTATGAACCCCTTACTGTACTTCAAGTTAATTTGACCAACTTCCTAATCAGTGGTTCGCTTTGCCATATCAGCCTAAGAAGTCGTAGCCATCGACATTGGAAAAGATCGGATTGCTCCACGTGGGTTCTCACCCCGGTGGTGATGTTTGGAGTTTCATGAGAGGTAGTCTACCGGCTGAATAACTGAATGTCAGAGGCTCTACCATCTCTTGATGGAATATCAGCCCGGAATGTCCGCCATCGAATATAGGTATAACACCACATTATATCTGAAATACTGTTTACACGATGTAGATATCCAACCAGTGAAATAAACTTAAATCAACGCTCATTACGTTTTGTATTTATTTTCTACATCGATTTAATCAGATATACATACAGAATTCATAAATCAACTTCGTTTTCAATAAAGGGTAACACTTAGTTTGGAGTCGACTGTGGCTATACTTCAAACCTTTCTTGACAAACCTTTTGTAATTCCACGTCCGTCAAATGGTCTTAGAAGTTGTGTTGTGCTTGCTCGGCCGACCGTCGAAAAACAAAATTAGAAAAGACTTGATTTCGTGAACGTATTCGGAACAATGGCAGGTTGGTAAATGCATGACTGAAATGTTTTTGGTGTCTCAGGCAGCACATTTATCAATACGATTGGGTTTTATACAACTTTATGATAGAGACAAAGAATATTCGATTGTATAAAGTAATGAGTCACCGTTCAAATGTTGAAACGTTAAAACAACTTCTCCACGGGCTTGCAGCGTTACGATAACAGAACTAGTTCCTTCATAGACACGGGCTTATAACATCTGTGACATCTTACTCAATAAACAACAGTAACGAATGAACAAGTACTCGTTTAGAGACATATGTCAGTTTGCCACGAAGGTTTGTGTCTAAAGTCACGGAGACAAATCCGCATGTTTATATTATTTATTGATGCCGTCTGCTACAGCCTCTAATTTGGACATAATGATTGCGAAGTTTCCTACAGGGGTAAAGGATGGTGACCAATCCTACAGCCTCTAGTTTGGACATACCGATCGCGAAGTTTCCCACAGGGGTAAAGGATGGTGACCACTCCTACAGCCTCTAACTTGGACATACTAATTGTGAAGTTTCCTACAGGGGTAAAGGATGGTGACCACTCCTATGGCCTCTAATTTGGACATACCGATCGCGATGTTTCCTACAGGGGTAAAGGATGGTGACCACTCCTACAGGTTGATAGTTACTTCTGCTGTAAATCGTTTGTTTGCCATGGACTTATCGACAACTTAGCCATTATCCCTTGAATGTATTCCTAGAAGTACCAAATTGAGATCATTGAGGGCACATTTGTCTGCATCGACTTCATATTACTCGTCCCCATTTGATCCTTTCAATAATGAAAGCTTTCCTCTTTATCTTGCGATATTTCTTAACCGTTTGTTCTAAAGGAATGTTGTTTCATATCATATGACTTTTATATTTTGAAACGGCCAATAAGTTTGTTTTTTTTTAAAAAAAAATGAATATATAGTGAACTGGTGATTGGATAGATTTGTTATTGGGATTTTCTCCATAGTCGAACTTCTTTCTTTTCAATGATATCTGATGAAATTCTTAGTTCATTACGATACTCAAGGTTATAAGTTATAGTTCTGTGATAAAAACATAACGTCATTTAGTAATGATTTTTTGTTCAAAATAAACATGTTTAGACGGCAGAAAAAGACAAGGAACATTGCAGCTTTATATCATATCGTTCCGAATTAATGTTGAAAAATGATGCATCGCTCACAATCAGCAATTTATCCAAATAGTTTCTTGCAGCAGGTGCGACACATTAAGACATCAGTTTATTATGGAGAAAGGGTTGAACAATGTATAGGACTTTTACAATCGAACATATATCGACATTAAACAAACAATCCAATCTCGTACAGCCTCATAAACTCACTCAATGAAGAACCCTTCACAAATTAGACGCTCACGTTTCACCATGTTCAGTGTACGTTTTTTACGATGGTATTCTATCTGGTAAAACGTGAACAATTCGTGGGAGACGTCCAATCTACTACAGGGTTAAATAAAACAAAAGTGACAATTTTGCAAACTGTATTTTTAATTTCACATTTTCCCTCGATGAACCTCTATAAACCATTGTTTTAAAAGAGAATGTGTCACTTTATTGGTAATTATCAACTTTTTACAATAGTTCTTCAAAGGGCTTTAGATGCTTTGTCCTTTTTATATTGTATACCTTTAATTGTCTGTTGGGTTCATTTTGAAACACTCTAAAAGTTCCGTATCAAATGGGTTTGGAAAGGGTGCAGGCTAGCCGATTGGTCACGAATGGTGACTATGACCCTAAAATAATGTCTCATGTTATCGTGGAATGACCACGCCTCAACAGGGACCTTGTTATAGTACCATCGATAAAATATACACCACACATTTCTATACCACTCTGCAAACTAGCCGACAAGTCAAACTGGGAAATCACTCTAAACTTCGTGAATGATAAGGTTTGGGTGATATTGAGCGGGTGAGTTCAATACCCACTAAGAAATGGCATATGTTGTGCAATGTCTATCAACAACGCTTTTTTTTTACATTTTCCTCTGCTGTAGATGACTGTTTAGGGAAACAATCACTCCTGGTGATTGCTGGTTTGAATTACAATACAGCAAGGTCTATGGAAATTTGGGCTTAGTTCCATCTTTATAGTGATAAAGTTACGACTTAAATGGAATTAAATGCAAGGTGGTGAACAGAAGCTCGTTAATGCAACCAACATGTCTAATTCATATATAATTCTCTGACAGGTTGTGATATTAAAGCATCAGCGGACAATACTTCAATAGTTTCGAATATACAATGTTTATTTCATGTTATTTTGGATAGAATATTTAAAGATGAAAAAAGCAATTTCTTATTCTAAGCAAACTAATTTTTAGTTATACTTGTTTTCTTTTCCGATTTGGTCCGCCACTGGTGCCATAATGTATATCTGAGGATGAAATAGTTAAAGCCATACTAGCGCTCATCTTCACTAAAATTGTGTAAGTTCTAGAATATTGACAACTTACTTAAAATAACTTTGTATTCCCCATTAATATAGAGGAACTGAGATGTTATCAAGTAATGATGATGTCTTTACAGGAGTGAGTATGAAACAAGGCCAGCTGAGAAACGTCAAGAACTAAAGGAAACTGAGAAATTCTCCATTTTGAATAATCACGTTGTTAGTGTTGGATGAATGAAAGGTTTTCTATGTGTATCACGTGACTGTTCTAACTAGGGGATCGCCACGCAATTATCCGAGAGCTCATTACCATCTTATACGTTACATGAATGTAAACAATGAAATTAGGTTGTGGGTTAAACAATTTGTGAAAATAACACTTTGAAACATCAGTTATAAATATTGCAGGCGTTATATTGTCGTGATCATGTGGTGTTTCGCTATGTTTAAACATGTTGATTCATAACTCATTTTACCCAGTTTTGCATGTTTTTTTAGCGTTAATATGCTTTTAATGTCTTATCTAATAACACCATGATACGCTCTGAAGATAAAATTGTTTAAATACGACAGGAAACATCGCTACATATTTGAAAATCATTTGATAAGATATAAAAGTGTGTTGGCAAAGCGGTTATAGATTTCACCATATCGAATTTAAAGGTTGGCTATCACAGGCCTATGACAAGCATTTAAAGGTTAATTCAAAGCTAACGCTTTCCCTCTTATCTGAAGTTAGATAAGATATTTAATGTCAAAACCAATAGGAACTTATATTACACAAACAGTCGCGGAGCACGCATATTTAAACATAACTTCCAAAGTTCACATGCATGGTATATATAGCAGATTGATCTACACACAGAGACTAACCTTGCAATGCGTATGAACTTCCATTAGTCACCCTATTGGAATGGCAAATTGTTGGAAAGCAAGTCTGTAGTATGCCATCGTTGTACAGTCAAAATGTCATATCTTCTTCATTGACATTATCTCCGAACATTCAGTTTATAAAGAAATATCTCAGTTTGAGATTTAGATTTCGTCAAAGTAAGATGTATTTTATGCGTGAAATGACATTACAGATCTATTTAGGTATAGAAGGCCGGATTATCGATATACTTCTGATCTCCATTATAACCGTACAGTGGTGTTATAGAGCATGTGTGGTGCAACTTATGTTAACCTTTTCAACGGTTTATTTTGTAAACAATGATCTTTTATTTCTGTCAGGTGGAATAAACGAGATGGGTAGGAGTTTCTTGGCGCCAAATTATAAAATCAGTCGACACTCTAATCACGTGATGTTAGCCATGTGCTTCTAAGAGCAACCCATTTCGATTTTTATAAACCAACATTTAAACTACAGATGGCCTTAACCATTATATGCATTACAAACAATTAAGTGAAACGGATTGGAATGGAAGCTTAAAGTTTAAAGAGTTCCTCTCCTTGCACATTTCACATTTGTTCGTCGAAAACACAGGTTTCCCCCATCTTTAAAATAAAGATTTTTGAACATTGAAACCATGTATCTAACGTGAAATTCACATAACACATTCTTGTAGACAGTCCCTCTAAGGTGAACTATTGATAACGGCTATGTTGACAAGGACTGCCTTGCGTCATCAATATCAAGCCCCAGGATTAAAGATAACAATTGATAAACACTTTATCCCTTATACAAATATGTGGCTCGTCGAAATTAGATGCAATAACGAACAACAACAAACATCATGAAAAGCATGCTTTATTGTATTGGTTAGAAAAAAGTGTGACAAACGATAATTTGATCACGAGAAACAATACTTCTTTGGTTACGTTTGTTTCTTGAATCTTCTGCGGCAGATGTGTCAAATTGAGGCATTGTGTAGTGGGGGTTAACCTTTCGTCTGATAATCTTGTCTCAGTTATACTCCATTTTATCATAATAACTTACTACATAAAAGTAAAATAGAGCATCTTATGGCCGACGATATTACCACCTTGTTATCAAAAGGATCGAAACGCTGTTGAAAAATGTCGTAAAACGGAAGTTTGATTATGTCAATGATTTTTCTCTTTTGTTATAATACAACTAGATAAACTGCAAACTATTTATTAGGCGTTCGAGTTTAAAACAAAAGTTAAAAAAAATAAATAATGTCAAACATCTATGCTATTTATAATGGCACACTTAATACTCTATAGATATGGGATATGCAACTATATATGCAAACTATGTTGAATTATATTACAAAGATATGTAAGGAGAGAATTAATAAATGTAAACTATCTGCCGACACTATAGCTTCCATCATTTTATATAGATCCAGATTGAACGAATTTCCCGACAATAATAGTAAGTTAAATCTGACATGCAAACCATTGTGAGCAAAGAAGAAATATATCCTGTTTCGATAAGTTGATTACTCGAAGAATTTCATTTAATTCATAGATCATACTTGCAACCGGCTGCTCCTTATAAGTCATACTAGTTCAACTTGGACAATGGCTTGAAACCATACAGCAAGGAGGTTTATTCCCAAGTGGGCCATGTTAATAATTATATTTTTAACCCATAACAGTATTATACCAGGCATTGATGTATCTGCAAACATTCCTAAATCCTAAAGTTAACGTTTTCCTTTATTCATATGCTATGCTCTAACTTTCCTTCTTATTCTAATCTAAACAGAAATGTCAAATAATGACCTTGATGTTTAGTATGGCGTCATGAAGGTTGCATGTGTGAGTTTTTCTCTACCCGTTATAACAATGTTTATCAACGTTATATCTGAAATACTCGTTATGACGATGTTTATTATCGTTATATCTAAAATACTCGTTATAACAATGTAAGTATCGTTATATCCAAAATACTCGTTATGACAATGTTTATTATCGTTATCTGAAATACTCGTTATAACAATGTTTATTATTGTTATATCTAAAATACTCGTTATGACGATGTTTATTTTCGTTATATCTACAATACTCGTTACAACAATGTTTATTATCGTTATATCTAAAATACTCGTTACAATAATGTTTATTATCGTTGTATCTAAAATACTCGTTATAGCAATGTTTGTTTTCGTTATATTTAAAATACTCGTTATAGCAATGTTTGTTTTAGTTATATCTAAAATACTCGTTATAATAATATTTATTTTCGTTATATCTAAAATACTCGTTATGGCAGTGTTTATTATCGTTATATCTAAAATACTCGTTATGGAAATGTTTATTATCGTTATATCTACAATACTCGTTACAACGATGTTTATTATCGTTATATCTTAAATACTCGTTATGACGATGTTTATTATCGTTATATCTAAAATACTCGTTATAACAATGTTTATTATCGTTGTATCTAAAATACTTGTTATAACAATGTTTATTATCGTTGTATCTAAAATACTCGTTATAACAATGTTTATTATCGTTGTATCTAAAATACTCGTTATAACAATGTTTATTATCGTTGTATCTAAAATACTTGTTATAACAATGTTTATTATCGTTGTATCTAAAATACTCGTTATAACAATGTTTATTATCGTTGTATCTAAAATACTCGTTATAACAATGTTTATTATCGTTGTATCTAAAATACTCGTTATAACAATGTTTATTATCGTTGTATCTAAAATACTTGTTATAACAATGTTTATTATCGTTGTATCTAAAATACTCGTTATAACAATGTTTATTATCGTTGTATCTAAAATACTTGTTATAACAATGTTTATTATCGTTGTATCTAAAATACTCGTTATAACAATGTTTATTATCGTTGTATCTAAAATACTTGTTATAACAATGTTTATTATCGTTATATCTACAATACTCGTTACAACGATGTTTATTATCGTTATATCTAAAATACTCGTTATAACAATGTTTATTATCGTTATATCTAAAATACTCGTTATTGCAATGTTTATTATCGTTATATCTACAATACTCGTTACAACGATGTTTATTATCGTTATATCTTAAATACTCGTTATGACGATGTTTATTATCGTTTTATCTTAAATACTCGTTTGCCAATGTTTATTATCGTTATATCCAAAATACATGTACTCGTTATGACGATTTAGTTAATCATTTACAGGAGTTGACCGCCAGATGGATTGTTGTCTTTCATAGCATCGTGATTGAGTATGGCTGAAAGAAATTAACTTATTGTAAAATATTATGGTTAAGGAGTTCTTATATCCAAATCAGATTTACTTGCTAAAGTTTAACATATTTTTTGACAAAGGTTCTGTACATAATGCTTTTCTAGTCAGCCATTTTCAGTCGTGATGACCTAGAATATATCAAAGGTAATTCGTCAAAACGACTTAGATATCACACAGTTCACCACTATGGCGTGGTAGTTTAGACTTCGTTTTTCGTCAACCTTGTGTATGCGTATGATAACTTGGATGGACAAACTTTAAATGCTGACACTTTACGTTAGGATAATTTACATCGATTTAAAGATAAGGTGCAATATTGTTATCAGGACGAGTCCATTTCCATTGGGGGTAGATGCCGCCATCTAAATAAATCCACACGAATTAATTGGAATTAACGTGTTATCTATGTATAACATGATTTAAACGAAATAAAGTTTAAAATGTTTTAAAAAAGCGTACTTCGGTTGCATTTTCATAAATTTTTTTCTCTACGTTTTCTTGAACCAGCAACTTCCGGGTGGATTTCTGTACGGCGAATAATCTCTGCCTCGTTAAACGGTTCAGACTGATTTGGGAGACACTTTATCTTCGTTAACAGAGGCGATAAAGGGAGATATTGTGGGGAGCTATTGGTTATAGTGGTTTTTGACGTGGTACTTGTTGCGGTTTAAAGACACACCTTTTTATTTCGGAGATAACGCGTCTTTGTTTCAATATTCACTATACTTCACTGGTAGCTAAACATGAAATGAATAGTATATGACGGCTTGCTATTGGGACATATTTACTCGGTGTGCGTTTTTGATGCGTTTTAACTAGAATACGAACAAATACCATTTCGCGAAGAAAGTGGTTGCAATGGCAATATTCGTCATGTCGTATGTTTGGATTCTGGTGACAGTTGGACTAGTGATGCAAGTAGGATATAGCCATTGTGGTAAGACCATTATTCCATAATTTATCAATCAACTAAGCAATCGTTATTGACAGATTTAGCAAACCATTTTGTCTATTGGCCATTTATAACTAATAGAATATGGCAAAGACTAGCATATGATTCATTAAAAAACAAATACCTGCAAAACAATCATCATTTCAAACAGGATAATACTGAAATAAGTTCGTGGTCGATTAGTGGTGCAGAGATATCGAGGGTCCCGGGTTCGATCCCCGTCAGGCATGGTGAAAATTTCCGGGACTATTCCTCGAATCAGCATGAGTACTGATGTAGTATCCAGGAAGCAGTCATCGAAAGTGATTTTAATAAACTTCAAACTTCCGTCACAATCTATGTGAAATAGACAAGTTTAAACTAATTTATTTGGTTCAGAGAAGAAATAGAAAAGTAAGATAGGATATTACGCCTTTTATCGCGCCCTCAGGTGTCATGTGCAAATTACATTTAATGACCGTATCCTCTATGGCAAACTCAGACACTATTATGCTAAAGATTTAGGTTCAAAACAACATTCCCTCCTATTTTAGAATTTAGACAAGCAATATTGCGAAGTAAGTCGTCATTGGAGAGCGGCGTCTCTCAGAGACGCTTATTTTGACGTGTTATATTACAATATTTTGCTTTTATAAAGACAATTATAAAATCGACTTTCGATTTTTGTATATATTGTCCTTCAGTCATTTGGTAAAATGCTAGCCATGTCTCTTGTTTTCGAATGGATGCGATGCGGTCATTTAATTAGACTTTGATGTTTATCTTAAAAGACAGATATAATGAAGCATTTAGTAATTTAATTATGTAGGTATAAGCAGAAAACATGTTATGTAAATTCTTTATTTACTGAGTCCGTATTGATAAATATGCTTGATGTTTTAAACAAAAACATCAATTAATAAGGTAGTATATATAATCTTATATAACACGAATTTAGACCAGATTTATTGTATGAGTGGTACTGGTGACTAGACTGGTATGACAAGAAAGAATGTGACTCACAATTCAAATGGACAGTACTGTACATTCTAAAACGTTCCGTGTGTGAACATTGAGGTACAGATAAAAGGTGTATCGCCACTAGCTCTTACGTCTTTAATACTTCTGTAAAACCCCTATTGTGTTTGTACTTATAAGGACCGTCTCGGCAAAACGATGCCAAGGAGTACCAATATAAAACGTTTGTCGAACTCCTTTTTGAAGTACTACGTAGAAATGATCCAATGCCATGTCAATAGTATTTCAGTAATTTAAAGTCTTTCCTGTTTTTTGCATGAACTAGGGAAATGCAATTAAAGAAGAAGTCCTGTAGCAAGTCATTAAACCTTGAGCCAGAAAGGGCATAGTCCGAATGGTCTGGACGTTGATATTTCATTGTTAAACAGTTACATCTTAGACCATGCGAGTTAGAAAGGGCAGGGCCTGTCCCCCTTCCCCCCCCCCCCCGCTCTCCCGTAGAGCCCAAACGGAACTTTGTAATATTTCGACTGTTTATGCCCTATAGCTTAGAGGGTCAAGAAAAACATTACCTTAAAAATTCCCCTCTCGGGGGAGCAAAAGTGTTTTTGGCTCATGGCCTAATTGTTCTTGTAAACATTTTCTCGTGATAACTGTAAATGTTAACTTTACCAGATTCGTTCAAAGGTGGTATTATTAGGCAAAACGTCTGTCTTTTTATGACAGCTGTGCTTGTATAAGTGGTGAAAGTGAAGATTTATAAGTATAAAATGAACATGTTATTAACGACTTTTTTTCGGTTCATAAAAATATACAAAGATACATAAATTTACCCTGTGTTAAAAATTTTCTAAATGTCTTCGCTTTACATAATAAAATATGTCCACGTTTTCTGCATCTTTTCATCATCAAATTAGTTAGTTTTAAAGTCAGCATCTGCAAATTATGTGGAAAACGTGTTTGAATGTCATCACAACGAAAGGGTATTCCGTCTTATTAAATGCACGTTAGTAGAAATTAGATAGTCGGTTGAGAAGTGACATTTAACGGCATTGAATTTAAACATATTTTGGGGATAAATACAGTGTTTTGAAATGAAAGGTTATCTAAAGATATTTGAAATAAAGACACACTAATGTAAAATGGTATTGGAACTATATATCCTGTAAACAAAATAACACGGATACTTCCTGTTGTAAAAGTTGTTGCCGCAGCTGTAGTGGTAACGTTTGAAGTATTTTGTAGAGGTGTTGTAGATGAAGTTGTAGTTAATGTTTTTAAAGATGAAGTTGATCCTGCAAGAGAGTTGTTTGTAGATAAAGACGCGCGTGTTATTTTGTTTACAGGATATGTAGTTCCAATACCATTTTTACATTAGTGTGTCTTTATTTCAAATATCTTAGATAACCTTTATAAGTGAATAGGAGTATATCTATAATAGCAACTACTACGATGAAATCCCTTGAAACAACATCAAGCAGTAAAGTACAGCCACTGCCACCACCACCACCACTAACAACAACAGCAACAACAACAACAAAACCTACGGAAACAACTGTGGGCGAGTCAACTACAAAACTGTCACTATCGACCACAACCACCGCCCGACCAGAGACGACTAATACAATCGGTTCAACAAATCCAACCACTACAGCTGCACCAACAAATTCGACCACTACAGCTGCAACAACAAATCCAACCACTACAGCTGCACCAGCAAATCCAACCAGTACAGCTGCACCAACAAATCAAACCACTGCAGCTGCACCAACAAATCCAACCACTACAGCTGCACCAACAAATTCAACCACTGCAGCTGCAACAACAAATCCAACCACTACAGCTGCACCAGCAATTCCAACCACTACAGCTGCACCAACAAATCCAACCACTGCAGCTGCACCAACAAATCAAACCACTATAGCTGCACCAGCAAATCCAACCACTGCAGCTGCACCAACAAATCCAACCACTGCAGCTGCACCAACAAATCCAACCACTACAGCTGCTGCAACGACTGAGAAACCTTCTGAAGCATCGACTACAACAACAACTGTAGAGCCTACAACTGTTGCTACAAGTACGAATGAGACGACTACATTAACTACAACAGCCACAACACAGCCTACAAATGGATCCCCTGATAGGACAACATCCACCCCAACTGAATCTACTACAGCTGCTGTCCAGGGTAAGGTTGGACTGTAAAGATCCTACATTAACGCTTAATTGTAGTTAGCAGAAATGTGTTGTATGAACAAACGGTATAAGGTTTAGGTTAATCAGTAAATGTTTTCATTTGTTTATTATAAAAGACTTGGAAGATGAATAAATACTTGTTGTAAGAAAAAGCAATATCAGCAGTATTAGACGAAATTACATTAAATTAAACCCAGTTATTACATTTCACAAATTGTATAATTGAATAATAATCGATTTATTTTCAAAGTTCCGTAATGATAAACACAGGCCATGATGTTACAGATATTTGTTTAGAATTCGAAGGCAGTGATGATAATCTTCCCATCATTATTTCAAGGACAACCTGTGTTACTTGTTATTAAACTACCAGAGCTGATGAGAAGTATACTTAAACGCAGAAGTGATATGCTTAAGACTTGCCTCAAAATATTTCTTTAGAAATCTGTTGTCACAACTCCTTATTTTGAGACAAGTTTGTCATTTATATCTAGCAAGCATAAAGCATGGGTGTATAAAGCTGTATGTATATGTCACATTTTTCATTTCTCCAGATCCCTGTGATCAGAAAGAGTGTCATAATGGCTCGTGCACTGTCCATGGTGAGGACGGGGTTTGTAACTGCAGCGCTGGGTTTACGGGAGATATCTGCGAACAAGGTTAATTATGCATTTAGAAACATTACGGCAAAAATGATTCTTTGTTATATTAAGTAAATGTGTTCTATCTGTCTGTCTCTCGTTCCCTCTATCAGTATGTCACTTCCAACTCCTCTCTATGTGTTTCTCTGTTTCTCTCTCTATCTATATTTCTCAATCTATATTTTTCTGTCTGTATATGTGTCTGCCTTGTTATCTCTGTCTCTCAGAATCTCTGATATTTACCCTAGGTCGTTAGGTCGGTCGGTTGATCAAAGCGACAGTAAAAGCATCGCATGTAATTTATGAACCTTAGGTTAGCACCGCTTGTAATGTAAATTATGAAAACACAATACAAATGTATGAAATCGAAATCTGTATACGTACAGAGCTGTGATAAGAAATCAGCATCCAACCTCCATTACAACATTAAGTTTTTTATCCTTATTTAATTTCTTATAATTAAATATCACAAGCAAAGAATAATAATTCCAAAAAATATTTTTTTAATCAAATTTTTTAATTCACACACTTCCGATATTAGAACACATGTTATTGTTTATTCCCTTCAGACATTGATGAATGTAAAACAAACCGTAGTTTATGTGGCGCCAATGCAAATTGTACAAATACTGAAGGATCCTATATATGTACCTGTAAGTCTGGCTGGACTGGTGACGGGACATCTTGTACAGGTGGGTGTGACTGATTCATGGATAAACACATTTATTTGACTTTCTGATAGAATGCTTTTTACAGGAGATTCATTCATTTCCCCCAATATTTCGATTATTTCACGACACTCGGTGTTTATGATATTTCCTCAATATTGCTTCATAATTTTATGTCCAAGCCATATGTTCATTTTCCATTATCTTTAGATGATAAGATACGGTTTGCACGTGATATGTTTTATTCTTTATTTTCCTCTTTACTCCTATATTGTGGTTCCCAAATAGGATTTTCTCCTGAATTTTAAGTCGGGCTAACTACTAATTGATCGCGCGTTGAGGATGTTCTTTTAAACACCGAGAATAGAATGTTTACTGTAAAGTCTTATAAAAAGTGCTAGCAAAAGACTAGAAACGCACCTCATCCAGACCTGTATTGCATGTACTGTTGTCTAATTATGACAGCAGAGATAATATACATGTAAGCTGAGACTTGATCTTAAAGAATCCCTCAAGTCAGACTTGCTTACGCTTTCTATCTTGATCACCGGTTTTCGTATTGAAGTCTTCATATTTAATGTCACGATTTGGGGTATCTTAAGTCTAGAAATGTTGATATAATGGAAAAATAATTTTACTTTTAAAGTTGTTATAAACGTAGTTGTTTTGAACATAAAATCATGAAAACACTTTAAGAAATCAGATTTGCTTATACAGTTCAAAATTTAATTTTGGTAAAATTCATACGAATAATAATGGCATGCCCATGGTAAATTCTCCAATGTGTTTATTTTAGACATAGATGAATGTACGAAAGACACTAATATGTGTAGTCCCAATGCTAATTGTACAAATACTGACGGATCATATAATTGTACCTGTAACTCTGGCTGGACTGGTAATGGGACAGCTTGTACAGGTGAGTTCGTGTTCCAAAAGAAGGATATCAGTTATAGATCTACAAACAACTGTCTCTCTACATAATGTGGTCCAATAGAAGGATATCAGTTATAGATCTACAAACAACTGTCTCTCGACATAATGTGGTCCAATAGAAGGATATCAGTTATAGATCTACAAACAACTGTCTCTCTACATAATGTGGTCCAATAGAAGGATATCAGTTATAGATCTACAAACAACTGTCTCTCTTCATAATGTGGTCCAATAAAAGGATATCAGTTATAGATCTACAAACAACTGTCTCTCTTCATAATGTGGTCCAATAGAAGGATATCAGTTATAGATCTACAAACAACTGTCTCTCTTCATAATGTGGTCCAATAGAAGGATATCAGTTATAGATCTACAAACAACTGTCTCTCGACATTATGTGTTTAAGTTCTCCATGGTTAAACTCCTCTTCGAATCAACTCGGAATGAAGGCATGGCTTTATTAGCTCAAATATGAGTAATGCTTCCAAAGAAGGTGTATCTTAACCATATAGTAGTCACGGTAAGAAATGGATTTGAAGATTACATACTTGAACTAGGGGGGTTGTATTGTAAGCATTTGTGATTTTGTGCTATTGTATGGCTATTTCATTATGTAAGAAACTATGAAATATAATGCATATGTATGACTTCAATTCAAAGACTTTCAGTGTAGATCTGATTTAATGAAAATCAAAACGTGACCCAAGTTATCAGGCCAAATATACCGATATCGAAGGTGCCATGGTAATATATTTTGCAGAATAACTTTACGCACAAGCGTACGTGCGTAAGCTCAGCTCTTCACCTGAACGGTACACATTTTGAGAGCGTGCGTAGACCACCCCAATCTGGGCGCCAGTAGAACTTGAACTTTAACTACAGACTAGGTGTGAATGAGTGGCGTATCAAATTTTCAATAGTAATGTATCACGCACAAGACTTTGTACCCTTTCATACAAAGATACATCATTTTTCGATAGCGTATGGATGTTTTACCTGTCAACTTAGAAGCGTTTATTTCCTCTTTGCTACCAGAACATCAACTGTTGTATATGTCCAAAGTTATCCCAGCTATATGCATCTCATTGAAAAAAAATCCTTAGAAAGACCCTGCCAAGTGTTTTTTCTTTTTTTTTTTTTTTTTTTCAATCAAAGCACTGAAGGCCCTGTTGTTCGTTTTACAATCTTTCAATAAAAACATTGGATTTCAGCATCATTGAAATGTAAATATTTAACAAATGATCATGTATATCGTTTGATGTCTATTCTTTACCAGATATAGATGAGTGTTTGGGTAATCCATGCCATGTTTGGGCCAACTGTACAAATTCTCTGGGGAGTTATACATGTGAATGCCAGTCAGGTTTCACTGGCAATGAAGAAAGTTGCCAAGGTATGAACATATCTATAAGCTGATTTACTTTAGCCGTATTCTTCAAGTCCCCTTATAACAATGCGTGTAAATGTTGACATTTGTCACGTCCTTTCTCAAAGAACGTAAATGGATAAAAATAATTGTTTTGTTTCCGACGAAAATCTTATAGAATCATTGCAATACCAAAGTGAATAAGTTCTGAAAATGAGAGTTTATAAGTTCCAATACATTTACACATTTTAACTTCATTTAGCGAAGGGAACCAGCTGGCAATAGAAACCAAATCGGTTTATGATTCGAAAATGGCAACATTGCGTCGTATAACCTTGCTACATACCTTGCAAAATGAGACATCAAATGATACCTACCCATCTTGTATGGAAATACAGCTATCCTATTCAAGTAAAAACAGTTATTAGCATAACATTAACATGTCGTTGCTATATACATAGATGTACTTACATAAGCAAGTTTTCCGAGTTTGCATAAAACATTATTTATTGGCTGCTTATCCTAAGTTTATCATTGTATTACATGTTGGCCATGTATGGTAATATTTTAGTATTATAGCTGCCTCTAAGGCAAATAAATGGTATTCATTCTGTATTGTGCTTTAAGAGCACATTTTGAAAAGCCTTTTTCTCTTGGTGTAGTATTTTGTTTTCCTGGTTCGATTTCTGTATGATGAGACGAACATCTTAATCACGATAGTACAAATATTCTAAGTGTATTGCTATCAATATAGTTAAGATAAGTTTCACGTTTAAAACAACTTTTGGCTTTGACGTTTGCCAGAGCTCTCCGTTTCCGAGTATATATCTCTTCACTAACTCATTGAATACACGCGGAAGACCCATATCCGTGTATACATCGCTTATTGGCTTGAACATAAAAAGTACAAAATGGTAAAATGAACTCTAGTTCAGTATTTATTGTCTAACATAAAGTGTTCGCAATGGCTGCACCTAGCTCAGCATGTGTTGTTTCACATATAGTGTACAAAATGGCTGGATCTAGTTCTTTATGTATTGTTTCACATATAGTGTACAAAATGGCTGGATCTAGTTCTGTATGTATTGTTTCACATATAGTGTACAAAATGGCTGGATCTAGTTCTGTATGTATTATTTCACATAAAGTGTACGAAATGGCTGGATCTAGCTCAGTATGTATTGTTTCACATAAAATGTACAAAATGGCTGGATCTAGTTCTGTATGTATTATTTTACATATAGTGTTTGCAATGGCTTGATCTAGTATAGTATGTAATGTTTTACATATACAATGTAGTGTACATAATGGCTGGATTTAGTTGGGAAGCCAATTAAGATGTTCGTGTCATGAAATGCTATTTCATCTTTGTTTTAGATGTTGATGAGTGTAAAGGTACTGAAACAAACAACTGCGAAAATAACAATACATTAAGTTGTATAAACATCGTAGGGCATTATTTCTGCCAATGTGAATTAGGTTGGACAGGGGACAATTGTACAAAAGGTAAGATACCATTGAACTTATCCATCTTTGCTAAAACTTCGTATATGAGTCTCTGTATCTAGTAAAAAGTTGGCCAATTATACAGTTATATGGTTAATCAGGCGGAGTGATCATGGGATCAATGCCCACGATATAAAACAGGTTGCAAATGGCGGGCGCCCATGAATGAGCAGGTACTTTTGCATTTCTTCAGCAGATTATTTTTGTTTTCCACTATTTTAGATACGCAATGTTCCGACGATCAATTATCCGCAACTACCGGTGAATGTTGTTTCAGTTTTAGCCTTGCCGTTTGTCCCAAGACCCTGCAGAGTCGAGTCGAATTTCGAGTCGAAGGGTGCGAATGACCTAAAAACATCCCCTGTCGACTGCGATTTATCTACTGAATGTCAGACGTAACGTTGTTATAAACCATGGGTTATCATATACCACCCAAACCGGAAACTTGATGGTCGAAAAAAGGCTTATATGAAATAGTGGAAAACAAGAGTAACTTGCTGAAAAAAGCAAATATATCTGTGGCGCGGCCATCTTGTTCAGACATTTTTCGTAAACATTGGTAACGTGGTCACCCGGCCTGTATTTGTAATCAAGTAAACAAAAAAGGGAATCTTTAACCTTGGGACTATAAGTGTTATACATGTTCACACAATGGCGCAAAAGTGTCACTTTGACAAAATATTATATTTTTATAACACCAAAGATAACGAATATCATCCATTGAAAAGTAAGTGTTATTTTCTATTCCCTATCAAGTCAAGTTTAGACTAGTCGTGGTAGCATATGATATAAAAAGAATGTTATTGTGACACTGATTACGGGTCTGCCGTAACCCGGTGGTAAGTGTTGCGGTCTTAGAACTCGCAGATTTCTGGTTCGAGCCCAACTGGTACCTCTGGTTAAGTATGAGTGTCCTTTGGCAAGACACACACGAGCCCTAGCGTAGTACTGGTGTATCAAAGAGGTTGGAATATAGATGAAAGGTTGTTGACACAACGTTAAACCCGAGATAAAATCCTGATAATTATAAATAATTTATACGAAGTATCCAGTGTGTATTTGCGGAGACTAGATAACATGTTATCTATGTCTCTGGTATTTGTTAGGTGTATCTATCAATGTCTCATAAAGTATACAGAACAGAACTTTGCTATAGCAGTGCAGTTACGTCACACTCTGATTACTGCGATACTATGATGAGCATTTGTTAATGAAGAATTCAGAGATAAAGGTAGTTTGTCATATTTTACACTTAGAATAGATCTACTTCTATCGCTGATCTCTTCTTTAACAAATGCTCATGAACTATAATATCGGAGTAAACAGAGTAACTGCACGGAATTCCTAGTACAGCTTTTTTTTGTTTTGATATGTGTACTTTAAAGGTAAATATGTGATTTCAGATTCGACATTTTCTCTTTATATGCAATGAGGAAGGTACCCTTTTCCTTACTATGTACTAATTAATTAACCAGTAAAGCGTATATTTCCATTATTATTGAATCAACGTAACAACGTTAAAACCAATTGAAAATAAAAGGTAATAATAGGATGGGATCTACAGCTTCACTATAACATTGTTCCTATGCGTCTGAGTTTTCTAGAGTTAGTTCTTTTTCGTTTTTGTCCTTTGTAATAAAACAATTACTTTACCCAGGTTTAAGTCTTAAACATATACGTGTTTATCCCCAAATATTTATTCCGTTTCAGAAATCGACCTGTGTGCCTCTGACCCGTGTTCGCCAAACGCGACTTGTACTTATAACACGTCTGGCGTTACGTGTGATTGTAATGACGACTTCAGGGGGAATGGAACAACATGCTTTAGTAAGATGGTTTATAAATTGAATAGTTCAGTTTGATAAGTTTGTCGAGACGAGTGCAATATAACGAGTACCCTCAAAATAGATTTGACAACAACAGTAAGAGAATTACTGCATGATCATTACCCTTATACATCTCTCGTGTTGATCATTACCCTTAAACCTGTCTCGTGTTGATCATTACCCTTAAACCTCTCTCGTGTTGATCATTACCCTTAAACCTCTATCGTGTTGATCATTACCCTTAAACCTCTCTCGTGTTGATCATTACCCTTAAACCTCTCTCGTGTTGATCATTACCCTTAAACCTCTCTCGTTTTGATCATTTCCCTTAAACCTCTCTCGTGTTGACCTTTACCCTTAAACCTCTCCTGTGCTGACCATTACCCTTAAACCTCTCTCGTGTTGATCATTACCCTTAAACCTCTCTCGTGGTGATCATTACCCTTATACCTCTCTCGTGTTGATCATTACCCTTAAACCTCTCTTGTGTTGATCATTACCCTTAAACCTCTCTTGTGTTGATCATTAAACTTATACCACTCTCGTGCTGACCATTACCCTTAAGCCTCTCTCGTGTTGACCATTACCCTTAAACATCTCTCGTGTCGACCATTACCCTTATACATCTCTCGTGTTGACCATTACCCTTAAACCTCTCTCGTGTTGATCATTACCCTTAAACATCTCTCGTGTTGACCATTACCCTTAAACCTCTCTCGTGTTGACCATTACCCTTAAACCTCTCTCGTGTTGATCATTACCCGTAAACCTCTCTCGTGTTGACCATTACCCTTAAACCTCTCTCGTGCTGATCATTACCCTTATATACCTCTCTCTTGTTGATCATTACTCTTAAACCTCTCTCGTGTTGACCATTACCCTTGAACCTCTCTCGTGTTAATCATTACCCTTAAACCACCTCTCTCGTGATAACCATTACCCTTATATACCTTTCTCGTGTTGATCATTACCCTTAAACCTTTCTCGTGATCAATACCCTTATACATCTCTCGTTTTGATCATTACCCTTAAACCTCTCTCGTGTTGATCATTACCCTTAAACCTCTCTCGTGTTGATCATCACCCTCATACCTCTCTCGTGTTGACCATTACCATTAAACATCTCTCGTGTTGACCTTTACCCTTATACCTTTCTCGTGTCGATCATTACCCTTAAACCTCTCTTGTGTTGATCATTACCCTTAAACCTCTCTCGTGTTGATCATTTCCCTTAAACCTCTCTCGTGTTGATCATTACCCTTAAACATCTCTCGTGTCGACCATTACCCTTATACATCTCTCGTGTTGATCATTACCCTTATACCTCTCTTGTGTTGATCATTACCCTTAAACCCTTCTCGTGTTGATCATTACCCTTATACCTCTCTTGTGTTGATCATTACCCTTAAACCTCTCTCGTGTTGATAATCACCCTCATACCTCTCTCGTGTTGACCATTACCATTAAACATCTCTCGTGTTGACCTTTACCCTTATACCTTTCTCGTGTCGATCATTACTCTTAAACCTCTCTTGTGTTGATCATTACCCTTAAACCTCTCTCGTGTTGATCATTTCCCTTAAACCTCTCTCGTGTTGATCATTACCCTTAAACATCTCTCGTGTCGACCATTACCCTTATACATCTCTCGTGTTGATCATTACCCTTAAACCTCTCTCGTTGTTGATCATTACCCTTAAACCTCTCTCGTGCTGATCATTACCCTTATATACCTCTCTCGTGTTGATCATTACCCTAAACCTCTCTCGTGTTGACCATTACCATTAAACCTCTCTCTTGTTGATCATTACCCTTAAACCACCTCTCTCGTGATGATCATTACCCTTATATACCTCTTGTTGACCATATACCCCTTAAACCACCTCTCTCGTGTAACCATTACCCTTATATACCTTTCTCGTGTTGATCATTACCCTTAAACCTTTCTCGTGATCAATACCCTTATACATCTCTCGTTTTGATCATTACCCTTAAACCTCTCTCGTGTTGATCATTACCCTTAAACCTCTCTCGTGTTGATCATCACCCTCATACCTCTCTCGTGTTGACCATTACCATTAAACATCTCTCGTGTTAATCATTACCCTTAAACCACCTCTCTCGTGATGACCATTACCCTTATATACCTTTCTCGTGTTGATCATTACCCTTAAACCTTTCTCGTGATCAATACCCTTATACATCTCTCGTTTTGATCATTACCCTTATACATCTCTCGTTTTGATAATTACCCTTAAACCTCTCTCTTGTTGATCATTACCCTTAAACCTCTCTCGTGTTGATCATTACCCTTAAACCTCTCTCGTGCTGACCATTACCCTTAAACCTCTCTCGTGTTGATCATTACCCTTAAACATCTCTCGTGTCGACCATTACCCTTATACATCTCTCGTGTTGATCATTACCCTTATACCTCTCTTGTGTTGATCATTACCCTTAAACCTCCCTCGTGTTGATCATTACCCTTATTCCTCTCTTGTGTTGATCATTACCCTTAAACCTCTCTCGTGTTGATCATTTTAGCATATACATTGTGTGTTCTTGGAAATTGTTTTTTGCAAAAGTGACCGAGTGATTGGATAATCTATGGTTCGATGTTCTCACATTATCCAAATCATCCTTTCTTAAACCATTATGTCTTTAGGATGACTCCCCATCACATGGAGAGCAATTCGAAAGTCAAATGTCTATATGGTCAACACAAGCGACAGAAATCAAGGATTGTGAAATATAATTTGTTTATAGCAGTCAACTTATCCCCTTGTTGTAGCCAATTCCCTGACTGAATCGCTTTAACTTACCGACGATGTAAGTGGGTATCGGTCCCTGCGTGACTTTGATATTTCTCATCCAGGGAAGGTATTACTAGAGTACTATGAATCAAACGGATCCCAACATATCGGAGATGATGAGATGATCGGACTATATGGCATACCAGGGGGACTACCATACAACGGAATTGTGTACAATAACATATATGTAAGTATAATTAAAACGGTTAGAACGGATCTGTTGCTGATCAAAAGCAATACATCCTTTGTAAGAATAATGTCTACATATTTATGAAGCAGATATGTGAAATCGAGATCGTATGGATGAAGGAGATTGGTAATAATTCTCTAGATGTAGATAACATCAACAATGATGATCGTCCATGATATCTAGCATTCACATTGTACCAGCCTTTTCACATACATCTTGTTTTAGAAGGAATTTTCAAGCTTCACCCATCAGAAATCAGAATCTCTTTTCATAAACATTAACTTTCTCAGCTTTGAAAAAAAAAATTTCGATAAATGTATTATTTAAAGTAATAGAATCAGTAAAATGTATTAGAATTGATACAACGGATTATTATTAAGCGACGTGAACAACATGCATCATCCCTGTGAAATTATAACGTTAGTGTCTAAAATCCGTTAGATTCAGTGGTTTATAGATATATTTCGATTTGCTTTTCAGGTCAGCATGAATGGATATGTTTCTCTGGGCCAGTCGTTCGACAGGAAATATCCAACATTTGATGAACAAAAGAAAACAATGGCTGCTTTTCCACTCATCGCACCTCTATGGGCAGACATTGAAACCAAGAATGGCACACGACAAGGTGGACTGTATATAACCACGAGTCTGAACGCGACCAAAATAAATGGAGAGTTTAGTTCACCACTAGATACCCCAAGGTACGTTTTTCTAACGATGCATTGTCAGAAGCGTCAACATTTCGGTTTAAGAAAAGATAATGAAAGAATAAATGACATGATGTTTCTTTTCATTGATCGAGACTAACGTCAAAACATTAGTGATGAAAACTAATGCTTGTTGGTACTTACCCAATTTGCCACATTACATATCTCTGCAGACTTTGGTTAAAAGAATAACTTTGTTAAACTGTTCAATCTTCTATCAACATCAAATGGGTCCATGTGTGTTGAGAAACATTACACGACTGGGGCAAACATGGTGCACTAGTGGCGCAGAGATACTGGGACCATTGAACCATACATATACTATCCGCCAGGACTCAATCTAAATGCAATAGACAGCGATTAAACCAAATGGCTTATATCACATATGTGATGATGCTTATAATTGTGACCAGGCACATACCGCCATATCGGGGATTGGTTACAAGTGTAACACATAACGCCATATCGGGGATTGGTTACAAGTGTAACACATACCGCCATATCGGGGATTGGTTACAAGTGTAACACATAACGCCATATCGGGGATTGGTTACAGTGTAACACATACCGCCATATCGGGGATTGGTTACACGTGTAACACATACCGTCATATCGGGGATTGGTTACAAGTGTAACACATACCGCCATATCGGGGATTGGTTACAAGTGTAACACATACCGCCATATCGGGGATTGGTTACACGTGTAACACATACCGCCATATCGGGGATTGGTTACAAGTGTAACACATACCGCCATATCGGGGATTGGTTACAAGTGTAACACATACCGCCATATCGGGGATTGGTTACACGTGTAACACATACCGCCATATCGGGGATTGGTTACAAGTGTAACACATACCACCATATCGGGGATTGGTTACAAGTGTAACACATACCGCCATATCGGGGATTGGTTACAAGTGTAACACATACCGCCATATCGGGGATTGGTTACAAGTGTAACACATACCGCCATATCGGGGATTGGTTACAAGTGGAACACATAACGCCATATCGGGGATTGGTTACAAGTGTAACACATACCGCCATATCGGGGATTGGTTACACGTGTAACACATACCGCCATATCGGGGATTGGTTACAAGTGTAACACATACCGCCATATCGGGGATTGGTTACAAGTGTAACACATACCACCATATCGGGGATTGGTTACAAGTGTACACATACCGCCATATCGGGGATTGGTTACAAGTGTAACACATAACGCCATATCGGGGATTGGTTACAAGTGTAACACATACCGCCATATCGGGGATTGCATAAGTGTAACACATACCGCCATATCGGGGATTGGTGTACACATACCACCATATCGGGGATTGGTTACACGTGTAACACATACCACCATATCGGGGATTGGTTACAAGTGTAACACATACCGCCATATCGGGGATTGGTTACAAGTGTAACACATAACGCCATATCGGGGATTGGTTACACGTGTAACACATAACGCCATATCGGGGATTGGTTACACGTGTAACACATACCACCATATCGGGGATTGGTTACAAGTGTAACACATACCACCATATCGGGATTGGTTACAAGTGTAACACATACCGCCATATCGGGGATTGGTTACACGTGTAACACATACCACCATATCGGGGATTGGTTACACGTGTAACACATACCGCCATATCGGGGATTGGTTACAAGTGTAACACATAACGCCATATCGGGGATTGGTTACAAGTGTAACACATACGCCATATCGGGGATTGGTTACAAGTGTAACACATACCGCCATATCGGGGATTGGTTACAAGTGTAACACATAACGCCATATCGGGGATTGGTTACAAGTGTAACACATACCGCCATATCGGGGATTGGTTACAAGTGTAACACATACCGCCATATCGGGGATTGGTTACAAGTGTAACACATACCGCCATATCGGGGATTGGTTACACGTGTAACACATACCGCCATATCGGGGATTGGTTACAAGTGTAACACATACCGCCATATCGGGGATTGGTTACAAGTGTAACACATACCACCATATCGGGGATTGGTTACACGTGTAACACATACCACCATATCGGGGATTGGTTACAAGTGTAACACATACCGCCATATCGGGGATTGGTTACACGTGTAACACATACGCCATATCGGGGATTGGTTACAAGTGTAACACATACCGCCATATCGGGGATTGGTTACAAGTGTAACACATAACGCCATATCGGGGATTGGTTACAAGTGTAACACATACCACCATATCGGGGATTGGTTACAAGTGTAACACATACCGCCATATCGGGGATGGTTACAAGTGTAACACATAACGCCATATCGGGGATTGGTTACAAGTGTAACACATACCGCCATATCGGGGATTGGTTACAAGTGTAACACATACCACCATATCGGGGATTGGTTACACGTGTAACACATACCACCATATCGGGGAATGGTTACAAGTGTAACACATACCACCATATCGGGGATTGGTTACAAGTGTAACACATACCGCCATATCGGGGATTGGTTACACGTGTAAAACATACCACCATATCGGGGATTGGTTACACGTGTAACACATACCACAATATCGGGGATTGGTTACAAGTGTAACACATACCGCCATATCAGGGATTGGTTACAAGTGTAACGCATACCGCCATATCGGGGATTGGTTACAAGTGTAACACATACCGCCATATCGGGGATTGGTTACAAGTGTAACACATACTGCCATATCGGGGATTGGTTACACGTGTAACACATACCGCCATATCGGAGACTGGTTACAAGTGTAACACATACCGCCATATCGGGGATTGGTTAGAAGTGTAAGACATACTGCCATATCGGGAATTGGTTAAAAGTGTAACAATTACAAATGTGACCAGGCACATACCGCCATTTCGGGGATTGGTTACAAGTGTAACACATACCGCCATATCGGGGATTGGTTACAAGTGTAACACATACTGCCATATCGGGGATTGGTTACAAGTGTAACAATCCCAAATGTGACCAGGCACATACCGCCATATCGGGGATTGGTTACAAGTGTAATACATACTGCCATATCGGGGATTGGTTACAAGCGTAACAATCACAAATGTGACCAGGCACATACCGCCATATCGGGGATTCGTTACAAGTGTAACACATACCGCCATATCGGAAACTGGTTACAAGTGTAACACATACCGCCATATCGGGGATTGGTTAGAAGTGTAACACATACTGCCATATCGGGAATTGGTTACAAGTGTAACAATTACAAATGTGACCAGGCACATACCGCCATATCGGGGATTGGTTACAAGTGTAACAATCACAAATGTGACCAGGCACATACCACCATATCAGGAATTGGTTACAAGTGTAACAGTTACAAATATCACCAGGCACATACCGCCATATCAGGGATTGGTTACAAGTGTAACAATTACAAATGTGACCAGGCACATACCGCCATATCGGGGATTGGTTACAAGTGTAACAATGACAAATGTGACCAGGCACATACCACCATATCGGGGATTGGTTACAAGTGTAACAATCACAATTGTGACCAGGCACATACCACCATATCGGGGATTGGTTACAACTGTAACAATTACAAATGTGACCAGGCACATACCTCCATATCGGGGATTAGTTACAAGTGTAACAATCACAAATGTGACCAGGCACATACCGCCATATCAGGGATTGGTTACAAGTGTAACAATTACAAATGTGACCAGGCACCTACCGCCATATCGGGGATTGGTTACAAGTGTAACAATTACAAATGTGACCAGGCACCTACCGCCATATCGGGAATTGGTTACAAGTGTAACAATTACAAATGTGACCAGGCACATACCTCCATATCGGGGATGGGTTACAAGTGTAACAATCACAAATGTAACCAGGCACATACCGCCATATCGGGGATTGGTTACAAGCGTAACAATCACAAATGTGACCAGGCACATACCGCCATATCGGGAATTGGTTACAAGCGTAACAATCACAAATGTGACCAGGCACATGCCGCCATATCGGGAATTGGTTACTAGTGTAACAGTTACAAATATCACCAGGCACATACCGCCATATCAGGGATTGGTTACAAGTGTAACAATTACAAATGTGACCAGGCACATACCGCCATATCGGGGATTGGTTACAAGTGTAACAATCACAAATGTGACCAGGCACATACCACCATATCGGGGATTGGTTACAAGTGTAACAATCACAAATGTGACCAGGCACATACCACCATATCGGGGATTGGTTACAACTGTAACAATTACAAATGTGACCAGGCACATACCTCCATATCGGGGATTGGATACAAGTGTAACAATTACAAATATCACCAGGCACATACCGCCATATCGGGGATTGGTTACAAGTGTAACAATCACAAATGTGACCAGGCACATACCGCCATATCGGGGATTGGTTACAACTGTAACAATTACAAATGTGACCAGGCACATACCGCCATATCGGGGATTGGTTACAAGTGTAACAATTACAAATGTGACCAGGCACATACCGCCATATCGGGGATTGGTTACAAGTGTAACAATTACAAATGTGACCAGGCACATACCGCCATATCGGGGATTGGTTACAACTGTAACAATCACAAATGTGACCAGGCACATACCACCATATCGGGGATTTGTTACAAGTGTAACAATTACAAATGTGACCAGGCACATACCTCCATATCGGGGATTGGTTAGAAGTGTAACAATTACAAATGTGACTAGGCACATACCTCCATATCGGGGATTGGTTACAAGTGAAACAATTACAAATGTGACCAGGCACATATCGCCGTATCGGGGATTGGTTACAAGTGTAACAATAACAAATGTGGCCAGGCACATACCTCCATATCGGGATTTGGTTACAAGTTTAACAATTACAAATGTGACCAGGCACATATCGCCAAAAAGGGGGGATTGGTTACAAGTGTAACAATAACAAATGTGACCAGGCACATACCTCCATATCGGGAATTGGTTACAAGTGTAACAATTACAAATGTGACCAGGCACATACCGCCATATCGGGGATTGGTTACAAGTGTAACAATTACAAATGTGACCAGGCACATACCGCCATATCGGGAATTGGTTACAAGTGTAACAATCACAAATGTGACCAGGCACCTAACGCCATATCGGGGATTGGTTACAAGCGTAACAAATACAAATGTAACCAGGCACATACCTCCATATCGGGAATTGGTTACAAGTGAAACAATTACAAATGTGACCACGCACATACCACCATATCGGGAATTGGTTACAAGTGTAACAATTACAAATGTGACCAGGCACATACCGCCATATCGGGAATTGGTTACAAGTGTAACAATTACAACTATCACCAGGCACATACCGCCATATCGGGAATTGGTTACAAGTGTAACAATCACAAATGTGACCAGGCACATACCACCATATCGGGGATTGGTTACAAGTGTAACAATTACAAATGTGACCAGGCACATACCGCCATACCGGGAATTGGTTACAAGTGCAACAATTACAAATATCACCAGGCACATACCGCCATATCAAGAATTGGTTACAAGTGTAACAATCACAAATGTGACCAGGCACATACCGCCATATCGGGGATTGGTTACAAGTGTAACAATCACAAATGTGACCAGGCACATACCACCATATCGGGGATTGGTTACAACTGTAACAATCACAAATGTGACCAGGCACATACCGCCATATCGGGAATTGGTTACAAGTGTAACAATCACAAATGTGACCAGGCACATACCACCATATCGGGGATTGGTTACAACTGTAACAATCACAAATGTGACCAGGCACATACCACCATATCGGGGATTGGTTACAAGTGTAACAATTACAAATGTGACCAGGCACATACCGCCATATTGGGGATTGTTTACAAGTGTAACAATTACAAATGTGACCAGGCACATACCACCATATCGGGAATTGGTTACAAGTGTAACAATTACAAATGTGACCAGGCACATACCGCCATATCGGGGATTGGTTACAAGTGTAACAATCACAAATGTGACCAGGCACATACCACCATATCGGGGATTGGTTACAAGTGTAACAATCACAAATGTGACCAGGCACCTACCGCCATATCGGGGATTGGTTACAACTGTAACAATTACAAATGTGACCAGGCACATACCGCCATATCGGGGATTGGTTACAACTGTAACAATAACAAATGTGACAAGGCATATACCTCCATACCGGGGATTGGTTACAAGTGTAACAATTACAAATATCACCAGGCACATACCGCCATATCGGGGATTGGTTACAAGTGTAACAATTACAAATGTGACCAGGCACATACCACCATATCGGGGATTGGTTACAAGTGTAACAATCACAAATGTGACCAGGCACATACCACCATATCGGGGATTGGTTACAAGTGTAACAATCACAAATGTGACCAGGCACATACTGCCATATCGGGAATTGGTTACAAGTGTAACAATTACAATTGTGACCAGGCACATACCGCCATATCGGGGATTGGTTACAAGTGTAACAATTACAAATGTGACCAGGCACATACCGCCATATCGGGGATTGGTTACAAGTGTAACAATCACAAATGTGACCAGACACATACCACCATATCGGGGATTGGTTACAACTGTAACAATCACAAATGTGACCAGGCACATACCACCATATCGGGGATTGGTTACAACTGTAACAATCACAAATGTGACCAGGCACATACCGCCATATCGGGAATTGGTTACAAGTGTAACAATCACAAATATCACCAGGCACATACCGCCATATCGGGGATTGGTTACAAGTGTAACAATCACAAATGTGACCAGGCACATACCACCATATCGGGGATTGGTTACAACTGTAACAATCACAAATGTGACCAGGCACATAACGCCATATCGGGAATTGGTTACAAGTGTAACAATCACAAATGTGACCAGGCACATACCACCATATCGGGGATTGGTTACAACTGTAACAATCACAAATGTGACCAGGCACATACCACCATAACGGGGATTGGTTACAAGTGTAACAATTGCAAATGTGACCAGGCACATAACGCCATATTGGGGATTGGTTACAAGTGTAACAAATACAAATGTGACCAGGCACATACCACCATATCGGGGGTTGGTTACAAGTGTAACAATTACAAATGTGACCAGGCAAATACCGCCATATCGGGGATTGGTTACAAGTGTAACAATCACAAATGTGACCAGGCACATACCACCATATCGGGAATTGGTTACAAGTGTAACAATTACAAATGTGACCAGGCACATACCGCCATATCGGGGATTGGTTACAAGTGTAACAATAACAAATGTGACAAGGCACATACCTCCATACCGGGGATTGGTTACAAGTGTAACAATTACAAATATCACCAGGCACATACCGCCATATCGGGGATTGGTTACAACTGTAACAATCACAAATGTGACCAGGCACATACCGCCATATCGGGGAGTGGTTACAAGTGTAACAATCACAAATGTGACCAGGCGCATACCGCCATATCGGGAATTGGTTACAAGTGTAACAATTACAAATGTGACCAGGCACATACCGCCATATCGGGGATTGGTTACAAGTGTAACAATTACAAATGTGACCAGGCACATACCGCCATATCGGGGATTGGTTACAAGTGTAACAATTACAAATATCACCAGGCACATACCGCCATATCGGGGATTGGTTACAAGTGTAACAATTACAAATATCACCAGGCACATACCGCCATATCGGGAATTGGTTACAAGTGAAACAATCACAAATGTGACCAGGCACATACCACCATATCGGGGATTGGTTACAAGTGTAACAATTACAAATGTGACCAGGCACATACCACCATATCGTGGATTGGTTACAAGTGTAACAATCACAAATGTGACCAGGCACATACCACCATATCGGGAATTGGTTACAACTGTAACAATCACAAATGTGACCAGGCGCATATCGCCATATCAGGGATTGGTTACAACTGTAACAATCACAAATGTGACCAGGCACATACCGCCATATCGGGGATTGGTTACAACTGTAACAATTACAAATATGACCAGGCACCTAACGCCATATCGGGGATTGGTTACAAGCGTAACAAATACAAATGTGACCAGGCACATACCTCCATATCGGGAATTGGTTACAAGCGTAACAATTACAAATATGACCAGGCACATACCTTCATATCGGGGATTGGTTACAAGTGTAACAATCACAAATGTGACCAGGCACCTATCGCCATATCGGGAATTGGTTACAAGTGTAACAAATACGAATGTGACCAGGCACATACCTCCATATCGGGAATTGGTTAAAAGCGTAACAATTACAAATGTGACCAGGCACATACCTCCATATCGGGGATTGGTTACAAGTGTAACAATTACAAATGTGACCAGGCACATACCTCCATATCGGGAATTGGTTACAAGCGTAACAATCACAAATGTGACCAGGCACATACCTCCATATCGGGGATTGGTTACAAGTGTAACAATTACAAATTTGACTAGGCACCTAACGCCATATCGGGGATTGGTTACAAGTGTAACAATTACAAATGTGACTAGGCACATACCGCCATATCGGGGATTGGTTACAAGTGTTACAAATACAAATGTGACTAGGCACATACCGCCATATCGGGGATTGGTTACAAGTGTAACAATTACAAATGTGACTAGGCACCTACTGCCATATCGGGGATTGGTTACAAGCGTAACAAATACAAATGTGACTAGGCACCTACCGCCATATCGGGGATTGGTTACAAGTGTAACAATTACAAATGTGACTAGGCACCTAACGCCATATCGGGGATTGGTTACAACTGTAACAATTACAAATGTGACTAGGCACCTAACGCCATATCGGGGATTGGTTACAAGTGTAACAATTACAAATGTGACTAGGCACTTAACGCCATATCGGGGATTGGTTACAAGTGTAACAATTACAAATGTGACTAGGCACCTAACGCCATATCGGGGATTGGTTACAAATGTAACAATTACAAATGTTACTAGGCACCTACCGCCATATCGGGAATTGGTTACAAGTGTAACAATTACAAATGTGACTAGGCACATACCTCCATATCGGGGATTGGATACAAGTTTAACATTTACAAATGTGACTAGGCACATACCGCCATATCGGGAATTGGTTACAAGCGTAACAAATACAAATGTGACTAGGCACCTACCGCCATATCGGGGATTGGTTACAACTGTTACAATTACAAATGTGACTAGGCACCTAACGCCATATCGGGAATTGGTTACAACTGTAACAATTACAAATGTGACTAGGCACCTAACTCCAAATCGGGGATTGGTTACAAGTGTAACAATTACAAATGTGACTAGGCACCTAACGCCATATCGGGGATTGGTTACAAGTGTAACAATTACAAATGTGACTAGGCACCTAACGCCATATCGGGGAATGGTTACAAGTGTAACAATTACAAATGTGACTAGGCACCTAACGCCATATCGGGGATTGGTTACAAGTGTAACAATTACAAATGTGACTAGGCACTTAACAAGCCATACTCGGGGGATTGGTTACAAGTGTAACAATTACAAATGTGACTTGGCACCTAACGCCATATCGGGGATTGGTTACAACTGTAACAATTACAAATGTGACTAGGCACCTAACGCCATATCGGGGATTGGTTACAAGTGTAACAATTACAAATGTGACAAGGCACCTAACGCCATATCGGGGAATGGTTACAAGTGTAACAATTACAAATGTGACTAGGCACCTAACGCCATATCGGGGATTGGTTACAAGTGTAACAATTACAAATGTGACTAGGCACCTAACGCCATATCGGGGATTGGTTACAAGTGTAACAATTACAAATGTGACAAGGCACCTAACGCCATATCGGGGATTGGTTACAAGTGTAACAATTACAAATGTGACTAGGCACCTAACGCCATATCGGGGATTGGTTACAAGTGTAACAATTACAAATGTGACTAGGCACCTAACGCCATATCGGGGATTGGTTACAAGCGTAACAATCACAAATGTGACCAGGCACCTACCACCATATCGGGGATTGGTTACAAAGTGTAACAATCACAAATGTGACAAGGCACATACCTCCATACCGGGGATTGGTTACAAAGTGTAACAATCACAAATGTGACAAGGCACATACCTCCATACCGGGGATTGGTTACAAGTGTAACAATTACAAATGTGACTAGGCACCTAACGCCATATCGGGGATCGGTTACAAGTTTAACAATTACAAATGTGACTAGGCACCTAACGCCATATCGGGGATTGGTTACAAGTGTAACAATTACAAATGTGACTAGGCACCTAACGCCATATCGGGGATTGGTTACAAGCGTAACAATCACAAATGTGACCAGGCACCTACAACCATATCGGGGATTGGTTACAAGCGTAACAATCACAAATGTGACCAGGCACATACCACCATATCGGGGATTGGTTACAAGCGTAACAATCACAAATGTGACCAGGCACATACCACCATATCGGGGATTGGTTACAAGTGTAACAATTACAAATGTGACTAGGCACATACCACCATATCGGGGATTGGTTACAAGTGTTACAATTACAAATGTGACTAGGCACCTAACGCCATATTGGGGATTGGTTACAAGTGTAACAATTACAAATGTGACTGGGCACCTAACGCCATATCGGGGATTGGTTACAAATGTAACAATTACAAATGTGACTAGGCACCTAACGCCATATCGGGGATTTGTTACAAGTGTAACAATTACAAATGTGACCAGGCACATACCACCATATCGGGGATTGGTTACAAGTGTAACAATTACAAATGTGACCAGGCACATACCACCATATCGGGGATTGGTTACAAGTGTAACAATTACAAATGTGACTAGGCACCTAACGCCTTATCGGGGATTGGTTACAAGTGTAACAATTACAAATGTGACTAGGCACCTAACGCCATATCGGGGATTGGTTACAAGCGTAACAATCACAAATGTGACCAGGCACCTACCACTATATCGGGGATTGGTTACAAGTGTAACAATTACAGATGTGACCAGGCACATACCGCCATATCGGGGATTGGTTACAAGCGTAACAATTACAAATGTGACTAGGTACATACCGCCATATCGGGGATTGGTTACAAGTGTAACAATTACAAATGTGACTAGGCACATACCACCATATCGGGGATTGGTTACAAGCGTAACAAATACAAATGTGACTAGGCACATACCGCCATATCGGGGATTGGTTACAAGTGTAACAATTACAAATGTGACTAGGCACATACCGCCATATCGGGGATTGGTAACAAGTGTAACAATTACAAATGTGACTAGGCACATACCGCCATATCGGGGATTGGTTACAAGTGTAACAATCACAAATGTGACCAGGCACCTACCACCATATCGGGGATTGGTTACAAGCGTAACAATCACAAATGTGACCAGGCACATACCGCCATATTGGGGATTGGTTACAAGTGTAACAATCACAAATGTGACCAGGCACATACCGCCATATCGGGGATTGGTTACAAGCGTAACAAATACAAATGTGACCAGGCACATACCACCATATCGGGGATTGGTTACAAGTGTAACAATCACAAATGTGACCAGGCACATACCGCCATATCGGGGATTGGTTACAAGTGTAACAATCACAAATGTGACCAGGCACATACCACCATATCGGGGATTGGTTACAAGTGTAACAATCACAAATGTGACCAGGCACATACCACCATATCGGGGATTGGTTACAAGCGTAACAATTACAAATGTGACTAGGCACATACCGCCATATCGGGGATTGGTTACAAGTGTAACACATACCACCATATCGGGGATTGGTTACAAGTGTAACAATTACAAATGCTTGGTAATGTAGTTTATTCGATTATTTTAGGTCAATTTGTTTCAAACGTTTTTTAGGTATTGAATGAAAATGATAACTTACAATTTAAAACTAAATCTGTTAATATTAATTAAATCTGTTTAATATGATATGTTTCAGATATGCGTTTATGGCGACGTGGAAAAACGCTGTACCATACCCGTATGAAGAAAATAAAAACGCGGAGGTAAGTCGACAAAGGTTTGTGACAAACGCGAGATAAATACTTTTTAGCAGCAAACGGATTTTTGCTTGCTCTTCAGCGAATCTATATGGTCGGACTATTATTCCGTAAGTAAGATCGTGCATGCTGTCATTATTATTCATCTATATAAGGAATCGGACCTGATCTTTCATGGACTTGAGTATTGCGAGTATTTCATTCGCTGTTAATGGAGAAACGAGCTTTGTACCGCAAGGGAAATAGTGCTGGTAATGCTGTGCAATTATGTTTTATAGAGGCAGCTCCTTTCTTTAAACACATTCATTTTACATCATTTGTGAAACAAGTTCTTACAACTTAGTTATATTCGTCTCGACCCTACTGCTTTATTCGGTGTTTAACGTTGTCTGGTCGGAGAGTGTACCATAAAGTCGACATTCATAACTGTTAACACAAAACTCAGAATTACAATTAGAAAAATACATTTGTGATAATTTTGATTATCATCGAATCAAATTAAACAGAGAATTGGGCATTACCCCGATGTAGCTGGTTTTACCAAACTATTTATTGATTAACTGGAAATAAAACACCATTTAATCATTGCATAACTGTATTTAAACATTTGATTGTAGTAGTGTTATTGGTCAGTATGCGTGTAGCGTAACGCCGGTGACATAAGGATTAGACATCATTGAAGGTTCACATGTGTAGTAAACATTCCAAAATATGCTAGAACAAGGGAAATAACTTTGAACTGCAAATTACCAAACAGTATGTGTTGTCTCCTTTCGAGCATTAAAGTGATCCACTAGAGGAATTAATTATTATATATCGGATACCCGTCCCATTTCAGGTAGCGGATTTCCAGTTAGTACTTCTCACGAACGGGACATCAACCAAGCTCATGATGAACTATGACCAGGAGTACTTTACATGGAAGTTGTCTCCGGGAAGAAAAGTAGTTGCTGGCTTTGCCATCCAAGACGATAAGTGGCAGGTCCTTGCTGGGGAAGATAATTACACCCAAATCTACAAAACAGAAACAAATGGTAAATTGGCATGTATAGTATAATTCTTGTGGGATTTCCAATTATTTTCCGTTTAAGAAGCTTTCTGCTATTCAAAAAAGATAGCATGTTGACTGAGATAGCTCTTGTAAGATCTCGATTCGCTTTTCCCCATTGGGGTCGTAAATAAATGAAAAACAGGTTGAAATATCGTGGGGTAAATAGTGTGGGTAAAGATCGCCACTGCCTGGCGGAAATGCAGTACCTCCTACATTTTATAATTGTGACGTGGCATTTTTGATTGACCAAGCTTTTATGTCTCTGATTTGATCGCTGTACCCCCTCCCCTACAAAATAGGGTAATGCATTAAAGAAGAACCCGTGACTTCGGGTCTTCCTTTTTCACCAATAATTGGAGATTCTGTGTTATTTATTGAGTGGTTACTTGATGTCTTATGATCAACACACATTTGCAACAAAACAATTGAAAGCAAAAGAAAGAAATGCTTTTAAAGCATGCTTGTTCACAGATGGGAACATTCTAGAGCGCAAAATACATTTGTCGTTGCGATAATACAGTTTTTGTATTGTTGGATGATATACAATTAAAAGTATGCATTAAAACCTTTGTTTGTACAGTCTTTATGCGGCAGAATTCAAACCCGTTGCAACGCTTTTGTATCTAGATACACGGTGAGATTACTGTTGTACATATTTGAAGAAAATGATATTTTACTTCAAAAATTCCTCTCAACTATGAAAAAGTATCTTAAAAAGTCTATGTCAACTTAAGGTGCAGTGTGTTCTTGCTTTATAAAAGCCGATTTTGGAGTTGACATGGACATGGTGTTTACAGATTGACATTATCTCCCAATCAGGTATAGAGGGACGCTTAGAATTCGATATTCAAAATAACAACGACAAACTTCAGAACGAGTTGTCTTGCTACACCTGGCTCCATACTATTAACACTGCCATCCTGAAAGATGCATTGAAAGACCAAGATGCGTGCCCCTGTACTATATCACAAGCGGCCCGCGATAGAAGGTTTAGGAATGAAGGCGGACATGTGTACACATCCAGATTCACTAAGGCACAAGACAGTAGACAGATGTGTCGATACAGGTAAACAAACATGCCTCTGTTATACTAAAATGTCTTCTATTCTTTGTCAACGTTTTTTTTAATCAATTTCAATTTCAATTCAATTAAGTTTATTCAGTATAAAGCACAAAGTACTTTTTACAAAAACAATAAGTAAATCAATGGAAGAACATGATAATAGTGTTGGCGAGAAGCTATGCAAGTGAATACATACATAAATATGAGTATAGACCTCAATTAATGATAGACGATCTAAATGTGCCTGCATGAAAAACGTACTGGTTTGGAACCATAGATATCACCATAAATGTTAAAGTAAACAGCGTTATTTCTAGATCAATAATTAATTGTGAGTTTCCGTACACGTTATATTCCAGTACGACAGGATTCCTCATGACCGGAGTGCCCGATGGTGGCTATACGGATGTTCCAGCATTGAATACTGATGATGGTTATAGCAAATGTTGTGTGTTATCCGCGCGACTCTGTATACAGTTTTACCAGACCCTACCATCCAATACATGTCAGGACTACAAACCCCCGTCTTGGTGTAAGTACCCTCAGGTCGAGTTTTCTAAATGTACACGTTTTCCGAATAACAATACTACTGCAAATCTCGTTTGCAAAGAGTTTGGGAGAAAGTAATACAAAAAACCCACCAAGTTGTCTAACCCGACCATATAGACAGTTTACGAATTCACAACACTTTTGAATCATCGTCTATACATCAATTTGATGACTTGTTCTGAAACGACTTGTCATTTTGCAACAATGATTACATTACATATGTGTATTAATCCAAATCACTAAATCAAACATTCTTGTATCATGAATTTATTTACGTGAGCTTTGTTTTCTTTATACCTGTGTTATATGCCCGCAGCGTTTCGGACAAACATTTGCTTACTAAGACTGGAAACGTGTCTAGATGGAAAAGACGCCTCTAGACAATTAGCGAGTATTCGTCCAAAATGTTGCGAAACCTATTTACATGTACGAGTACTTCTTTTAGAGATGGTAAAAACTTAAAGGATCTTGGGTATGAAGCAGTTAAAAGGTTGTGACCGTTGCTCTTGTTTTGACTTTTTCAAACATCATCCCTTGTATACATGTATGATGTATTTTCAAAATGTTCGCAAACTGACACAGAGAGTAAACACACTTTTATTTGTGTATTTTAATGTCGTAATACCTTTTAAACTTGATATTTGTGATATTTATGTAACAATATGATGCATGAAATCAGAGATGGAAAACTGTGTATTAGTGATAAAGTCATGGTTCCTGAACTCCAACAATTCCAACCTGTTCTTGCCTCGAACAATCTGGCTTTCCAATGGAATTACTTCCCTAATGGAGGGAACTATTTCTACAATTACATCTCAATTTTATGTGAAGTCTTTTCTCAAGTTATGAATGTTTAAGGGCAGGTCAATGTGATTATGAAGGAGAATCCATGGTATACTTTATGAAGCACATTTGTTGATAGAAAACAAGCAAGATAGACCATATTAAGTATTTAAAGTTGTATATTGTTGATGTGTCTTACAGCGTTAACATGGGGTGATCCTCATCTCAACACAAGCGATGGACTAAACTACACATTTAATGGAAGAGGAGAATATACACTGATTCAATTTGAAGATAACAAAGCTATGTAAGTGTGATGCTTTCTCTTAGCAGTATAAAGGTTCACAAATGCATGGAAATTTGGAAGTTGATTATTAATTTCTCTTTTAACTTCAACTGTAATGTTATATCATATTCACTGAAGAATAGCCATTGGAAGCAAATTTAGATCGATTTGAATTCTTTACATTAAATAAAGATATATTTTCTATCCAAAAACCCGACATCCCATTTGAGATCTACAACATACCATATGCACATACTTAGATATCTTAGATATGTCGACGCTTCCTGAATGAAGTATTCTTTCAATAGGTAATAAAAATTTATATTACACAATAGTACTAGATTTGTATTACTTCAACGGAATTTTATTTAGACTTTCGATTTTTTCTTCTCTGAATAATCACCTTTAAAATGTTAGTTAAGTATTTGGAGCGTAACTGAAATTCGTTACCTCAATGAAAGCGTTTGAAAATTAATTCACTTTTGCAATAAAAATGATTTAACATATAATTATGGAAATAACAAGAAGCGTCAACAATTAATCATGAGACATGTATTTAATGCATATATCATCGGGCGAATAAACAAGAACACAAATATAGCTATAAAAAGTCGGATATCCAACATTAAGCGTGATTTAGGCTGGTCTTCTTTACAGTCATTAAAGACACGATGCCTTAATGATCTTCTGAAACTTTGCTTTAGTCATTCATTTAAACAGTTGTGCTCATAATACTATTTTCTTGTTAAATGATTTTCTTTTGTTCTCTGTTACCCAGCGCAAAGAGTACTGAAGTACAAGTGAGGACAGAGTTTGTTAATGAAAACACCACTGATGCGACTGTATTTGTAGGATTAGCTGCAAGGGTTTGTATTTTCTCGATACCATTTTCAATATGTGTAACCAAAGTAGCAGAAAAGTTTTGCTTGATATCATGATTAAAGTGTAAGACTTCTGTGAGACTTCTGAGACAATGGGCTGTACTTAAATAGCATTGCAGAAGCCATAGAGACTCTTGAGAATATATCCATTGGTGTTTTCACATATTTGGAATTGAATGAATCAGTGAAAACACGAATAACTGACTTTCATATCTCCTTTGTATCTCCCTTGAAGTATACTGACTAACCGTGCTGCAATTAAATCAAACTAAGACAGTGATGCGAAGGACTATAAAGCCGTTTGTTATCCACCCTATTTCTTTTTTTATAGAAATCTGTTTCTTTTTTCTTATTGTATATAAACCTGACCACCAATCCCTCATATTTGAGGCATAGACATTCAAGTAATTTGAACGAAAGGGTAATATGTAAAACAAACCCTGGTCTCGGAGAAGAATTCTGTAACCATTGGTTCTGTTACAATTCTTCTCTAATGAATATTGGTTATTTCTATGTATGTTATCTGTCTGTAACAGTATATCAGCAGAATGCAGTGTTAGAATATACTCAATATGTTTGACAAACACTTACTGCTACTGCTCTTTTTCATTTCTTTTCTTAAAAGAATAACATAAGAAAACCGGTATTTCCCCGTTACCCCACGTACAGTACCAATCATGTTGTTTTCAGGTAGGGACTGGACCTATACTGGAGTTGAATCTAAACAGGACTAACGACCACTTACATATATACATCGATGGGGAGAAGGAAAGAGAATTTAATGGTTCCAACGCGGTGAATCTGACCTACGATGATTTTGAGATATTCAATGACGAAGGCCATCTCATTGTTGCTTTGTCGTCTGGTATTACTGTTCTTGTAAGTAATTCTATACTTACCGTGCTTAATTAAGTTTCGTGACGTGTCGATGTTAAAAGGAGAAAAAGACACGAAATTAGAATTTATTGAAAATAAGGATTTAATTGTGATGTTTGAAAGAAACCATTTAATCAAATGGACAATATGTTCATATTGAGCATGAATGTGTGCAAAGATGGTTGTGAGGAAAGTTAACATTTAATAGGAAGTCATGAAATAGAGAGACATGAACTCAATCCTTCCAATCCTAATGAAATTAGACAAGTAAACAAAACACCAGGGGCATTTTTCTTTAATCACAGTGATTTAAAGACGTATAAAGCAGACGCATTTCTGTAATGCATTGTTGAATAATGGGTTCAAGAGGGATTTTTTAGTTACCTCATTACATTCTGATAAATGAATATATATATTTAAGCCAATTATGTATATATATGAAAATTGCAAAATCACAAATCTACCTCGTAATGTTGATTTCCTATAGGTGAAACCCTCCACTATCTTGGACATCACAACCAATGTTCCAAGGAATGTTACGACCAAAGGTTTACTTGGTAATAACGACGGCGATCCTGATAATGACTTCGTCGCCAGAGGCGGCAAGAAGTATCCGAAATCATCAAATGAATCAGAAATCTACGAGATGGCATCAACATGTGAGTTCACTTCTAGCTGTCCATACACTTTTAGTGGGAAAACACCCAAAAGGTTTAAATCTAGCCCTAGATTTGCATGAACGCTATTTACGCTACGGGTTGTCGCTGGATAAAGTTATCTTTTATAGATGATTCAGGCGTCAGGCTTTTTCCCTTTGGTGTCAAATATAGTTTTTCAAGAATAGAATATGTTTCCTTAAAATTAGACCCTTTCAGCTTCACATTAAAAGGACTATAAGTAATGTGAAGTGAGCCTTTGCGCCTGTCAGCGCTAATATGAGAAGTCGATTTATAAGTTAACACAGGAATACTTTCTGGCGGCGGACTTTGTACGCGTCACGTGATACGAGCAGTTAAACATTTCGGAAGACCCACGTGACGACGGTATCTAAAATTACTACATCATCTTTTAAGTTTAAACTATTGTTCTAAAAAAGCTGTTAAACGGTTTGCAATATAATCGTAATATGCATTTTATTTTCTGTACGGTTATGAATGGGGTTTGGAAGCTGTCGCTAAACTAAGCTTTATATTACTTAAGAACTCTTTGTTGCCATTTTATCGATAGAATAAGATCTTTTTGAAACGTTAAAGTTCTTATCTGTGAAATAGTCCTTCAAAAGCCAATTTCGGTCAGCTACTCTTTTTATATCATATATTTTAGGAAAAGATTCTCTTTCCTCGATCAGAGAGTCAGTTCTAATGTATAAGCCATTCATAATATTTCCTTTCTTTACAATGAAGCGAGTCTAAGTTTTTCATATCCAACTGACTAGCTGTTAAACTGAATTCGTGTACTGCCCTTTTTGATATTCTCTTTTTCTTATCTATGTACCAAACATGTACCTCGGTCTTTTCATGCAAATCATGTTTGCATTCTGTTTGAACATTGGAGATTCTGTGACTGGTAGACAAGATAAAACTAATATCGGATCTGTTGGTGTTTATGGATACCGAACGTCTGCTATAAAGTGTGAACAATTCGACTGAATGGGAAATATCATTTAACCAATGAATACTTGAAACAAATGTATCGTTTTATAGTTTGTGATATTTCACTCGGGATATACTTAGTTTTTCTATCCATCGCAGTGAAAGGATATACTCATATGTAGCCAATGTGTATTCATCTTCGTCTTTAAAACGATGACTTGTGTAAAACATATGATAAAATATTTTATTTTATTTTTTAGGGAGAGTCACAAACAACACATCTTTGTTTAACTACACAATAATTGGACATGAATACGAGTTTTACAATAACGAGACAATTCCTGCTCCAACATTCTTAAGCGAGACCAACATAACGGACTACCTTGTGACAACCTGTGGTGAAGAAATCGATACATCAGCGTGTAATGAAGATATGGCGTGTATAGTTGACACCACACTAACTTGTGATCCAAAGTTTGGTCAAAACACAAAACAAACTGCTGACGATGCGAATAATCAAATCGTTATTTTAGGTAAGAAATATAATGAGAACAACTCTGACTTGATAATACATTACCGCCAGCATTCTTGTGAATCTTGTTGTATAGAAATCCTCACCACCAGTGAGATATATTTAAATGTTCCATACATCGGTTTCGTGAGTATCATTTGTTTAACTTGTGTCTATTCAATAGGTCTCATTTCAGCTTGATTTTACGCACCTGATACAAAAGTTTCAATTATGCATTATAATAAAAGGAATACAAACTTAAAATGAGCAATTTATCATTTGTCCTATAATGTTTTAGAGAGTGTATATGTTTTGTTTTTGTTGGTGTTGTTTGTTGGTTTTAAATCGGGGCTGTCACAAATTCCTTATTTGAGAAATGGGTTAATACAATATCAATACGATATATGACCAACTTTTTATGACTGACTTGTATTTCACCTTTTTAATACTATGTTCATGAATTGCATTTTCGTAGTAACTTGCTATTTGATGACCCATACTAAACCACACATCAATTAAAGTAACGTTTTATGTATGTTTTCGTTACAGAACACCTTCCACCGGCCTTGACACCCGACGCACCAGATATATATTTGGGTGTTAAGTTCAACACTACAGCGGCCATTGATATAGATTCACTTTTTAACGATATAAACTTGAACATTGAAATGAACATTTCATACTTCATGAAAAACCATTCTTCCTATGGTAAGTTTGAGTTAGATATACTTAATGAACTGCAATAAACGCGCTGTGGTTATACTTAATTGTAATATATACTTGAAGCGAAATGACGTTCCAACAAATATACTTATCATGGTCTGGTCAGAGTATTTTTCCTCACTATGTTGCGAACACGGCAGAATGATGATTTATAAATGACCTATAACGAACTAGGTGATAAAGGATTTCGATTTTGTAAAGGTTTTGGTTAAGGCACAAATGTTTCGAAATAACTTAGGATGTTTAATTGTTCAAAACATTTTGCAATAGTTTTCGGATAGTTTTTAAACACTTCATCATTTCACACAACGTGAGCGTTGTTGTGTTCAAGCTATTGTAATACATTTATACAGATGATAGTTTCGAATAATTGTACTCAATGGACATTTTTGAACGAGCCATTGACACTTATTGCTAATTTTATACTGATTGAGTTAATAAACGTTTCACAAGAGAGAGAGTTGTTTATTAATAGAGTTCTACACTGTGTTGCTAACTCGTTAAAATAACGGTAGAACAACGATAAAGGAATAAACGAAGTCTCAGTCAGTCATAAGGAGTGCCTGGTTCAGTCACCATGGTAATGATTCGTCAGTATTTCGGACATACAATTGATCACGAAGATTGTAGAGGAGTCCGAATGAATTTAATCGTCTGGGTAGCGTTGTACTTCTTTACATATCATGTCATTGATATGAAGTTTGTTGATTCTATGCATAAATTTGTTGATGCTATGCGTAAACAAATGGCTCCAAATTTGCTTGCTTTGATTGTATAGTAGTGCACTGCGACAGGAGGAGAAGTTTATTTTTCACAATGAGCCATTTCTCCTTCTGTAGCAATGGGTGCTATCCATCAAACTGAGGAAATTATTTTTACGTACTAATGTGCATTATTATGACTTTGAAGAAGATATGTGTGGGTCATATTCGTCTTTTCATTGAATTGTGTTATGATATGCTTATATTTCTGTCTGGTTCGCTTATGTTCGCAAAACCATATTGAAATGAAGTTTATTGATGTTATGTATTAACCCATGGCTCCAAATTTGCTTGCTGTGCTTGCATGATAATCCATTGCGACAGAGGGAGAGGTTTTCACAAAGAGTCATTTCTCCTTCTGTAACAATTTGTTCTGTCCATCAAAATGAGGAAATTATTTCAACGTACTAGTGTGCATTATACTGACTTTCAAGATGATATTTATGTTCGTATCTTCATTGCATTGTAGTTTTTTTTTTTTTGATGAAATGCTTTAACCCATGATTGTAAATTTACTTACTTTGATTACATAATCGTCCACTGCCACACAAGGAGAAGTTTCTCACAAAGAGCCATTTCTCCTTCTGTAATAGTGGTTTTTTATCCAACATAATGAGAAATATTTCTATTCAGCAGCGTCAGTTGGTTTAAGTATATACATTCCTTTTCTTTTCAAGTTATTATGATTTTTTTATTGATGCTTTAACTGCTTTACAAATGTTTATAAATGACGACGTCATAACGAGATATATCTCTTTTAATGTTTTCTAGAGAGCACAAATGTTAAACCATTTCTTTGTTACCCATAATTATGAATTGTATGTATGTTTGGCCAGAGGCCTTTAATACGAATAAACATATTGAATTGCTAAGAGTTTTATTCAGTTCAAATCAAAACACCAATCTCGCTTATTTCAGTAGTAAGATATATCTATTTGCACAGTTACAAGTTAATGAGTCGTATCTCCGAGATGTATCTAAGGCCGTGTCACATTATGATATTGTACTTCCGTTAATGAGAATAGCTGAGCTTATACGTTTTGTCTTACACAACTATGTTCCGTAAGTCGTTTAGTAGAAATAGTACCCAATCTGATCTTTTCTGGAACTATTAAAATAAACTTTACAAGTATAAGATAAAGCAAACACTCTGCAAAAATGCATTCTGAGATATATGTTTAGATTGAATGAGAAATCAGATCTGATAGATCAATACCCATCAGAGTCGTTTGTTTGGGCTGACAGTAGCTTAGTCGCATTGAGTTAAAAATGATGTACATGAAATGTGTTGATAGAATATAACTTCGCGCAAATATTTAAACAAAAATACTGTTTTTTTTTTCTTCTTCTTTATTCAAGAGAATGGCAGTTTTGCGCTTAATGCATCGACTTTGTCAAGGAATGGGTCAAAGCCATTCTTTGTAAAATTTGAAGCGATGGATTCCATGAACGCATCGACTGAATATTGGCCCAATATTTTCTTCTGTGGTTGCGAAGCTGAGCATGAGTGTGACTATACACAATCAACGGAGTTCACTGGGGTATCAGGTATAGTGTTAAATGTGTTTGTGCCCTTTTGTATGTACTTTGTATATTGACAGTTAAAGACTTACTTACACTCCTCACTCTATAATGCCTTTATTTGTCATATCTAATGCAGAGATCTTCCCAAACCATTAAAACTTATACAAATACAATTATCATGTAATTAACAGTTTTGTCAATTTCAAACCTAATATCAGTTACTTTCACTTTCATTGATAAAAGACGAGAGCTTTTTCATTGCATTTCTCAACTTTGTAAATCAACTCTGAAATCCCACGCGTTGACAGACGAACACGTTTTTCATCGACTTTCTAAGATATTTGAACAACAGAAGGAACACAAAACCATCGCAACAAAAGTAAAATTCAATCATAAAAGAAGTTTCCCTTTGTTTCAATTGTTTCGATCATATATCTTTGATGAAAGTTTCATCGTTCATAATCGATCAGGATCGCTTGATTGGAATTTAGATTTAGACTTGGCATGACATTCTAAATGACTGTTTTGTTTGTTGCCATCAGCTAGGGGGAGACATGGTTCTACTAATGATTAATGTGTTATGTTTCAGACCGATTTCACGTTGCCACATGTAACTGCAGTAACGACCATACTGGCCCATTTTGTGAGAAGAGAAACTGTAACTGTTACCACGTGATCAATGCGACGACATGTGACTGCGGGTGTCCTGAGGGAATGGAATCGATAAACAGCGAGGGGAAGTGTTATGGTAATACATAGGGCACGTCATTAGTTTGAACATAAACTACTCCAAAATACCATCATATCGAGGGTTCAATCCAAAATAACTCACACAATTTGCATTTTTTACTAAAAGCTTTTGGGCCAGGTCTGTAAACGTCGTGAGCAAATGTATGCCCGAAAAGATGTGGAACAAAACCACATGTACTTCTCTAATACACCTGACAGCTTGTTTGATCTAAACCACAGGTTCTTCTCTAATACACCTAACAGCTGGTCTGATCTAAACCACAGGTACTTCTCTAATACACTTAACAGCTGGTCTGATCTAAACCACATGTACTTCTCTAATACACCTAACAGCTTGTCTGATCTACACCACATGTACTTCTCTAATACACCTAACAGCTTGTCTGATCTAAACCACATGTACTTCTCTAATACACCTAACAGCTTGTCTGATCTACACCACATGTACTTCTCTAATACACCTAACAGCTTGTCTGATCTAAATCACATGTTATTCTCTAATACACCTACATAGGCGTAGGAGCGTTTTCAACATTGGGGGGGGCAACCTCAGATGAGGACCGGTCTAAGAATAAATGTTCCTAAACTTTCTCATGACTAATCATGCGTCTACAAATTCAATATCAATAAATGAATTAAAAGAAAGTGTATAAAAATGTGTATATTAGTAAAGACAAAATAACCAAAAGAAAAAGAAAATAGGATTGGTCAAGTCTCGATCTCACGCGGAAAGCATCTTGTATTGATAATAACTGAAAGTGACAGCCACCATACTGTCACAGCCACGAGTTCATCTATTATTCCGAACAAAAAATAAGTTTATATTTAAATACAATATAGGGTCTGACTGTTAAGAGTACGTTTTGCATCACTGTTTTCGTTAGTCGAAACTACTTTCCGTGAGCTGAGATTTCATTGGATAAACCTGATGTATTCAGATTGCCATTTGCGATGATGACGTCAAAATGTTTTGGTTATTGTTCGTAACAAAAGGCGAATTGGTATTAAATAAAGCACAAAATACACTTTTATATTAATTCTGCTGTTAATTTCATTTCTTTCCTTTTTTTCTTTCCAAAAATCTTTATCTTCCATTGTCAATATTGGGGGCCAAAGTATACTCTGCCCCCAGTTGATATTGGGAGGGCCCCCCCCTGCCCCCCGGCTCCTACGCCTATGACCTAACAGCTTGTCTGATCTAAATCACATGTTCTTCTCTAATACACCTAACAGCTTGTCTGATCTAAACCACATGTACTTCTCCAATGAACCTAAAAGCTTGTCTGATCTAAACCACATGTACTTCTCTAATACTACTAACAGCTTGTCTGATCTAAACCACAAGTACTTCTTTAATACACCTAACAGCTTGTCTGATCTAAACCACATGTACTTCTCTTATACACCTAACAGCTTGTCTGATCTAAACAACATGTACTTCTCTAATACACCTAACAGATTGTCTGATCTAAACCACCAATCTGATTAGTGCCTGATCAACACTTAGCAAACTTAGCTAATGGCTTTCATTGGATATTACGCAGTTTTCAACAGTTTTAAAACATATAACGACGGCCAGTGCACCTGTTGGGGTTCAGACATTATTTACTCTTTGGTATAGTTTTAAAGAGGTTTGAATCCCAGAAGTGCTTGTTTAGACCAAGACAAATAAGTTGAAATAACACGTTTTGAAGTAAGCTCTCAGAAATGAGTTTTAGTCCGAGAATAGTAAGACACTTAGTTCCTACGTTTGAAGTTAGCACTCATAGCTGAGTTTTTAACAGCGAGAGTAGTTTGAAGTCTATTTACGCCAATGGAGCTAAGTGCGACTAACTTTGCTATGTTTACGATCTCGTAAATACGCACTTGTACATGTTGACTTAGAGTTACCCTACAAACTAGATCTAGACCAATACAATATTTGGCTTTATGCTACTTTCAACAGTATTTTTCCAGTTAGCGGCGTTTTGTTCACAGATGTACATGTATGTCATTAGAAAGCCATCGACTGATTCCAATCATGAACATAATTAATCATGAACATGATTAATCAGTATCGAGTGACATATTGATCATGCTGTTATAAGCAAGGGTCTCGTATTGGTGATAACTGAAGTCCGGCAATCCTCCGAACGTTCTGTTAGGGGCTCGGCTGACGTGTATGTGATCACCGTCACTTGGGTATCATACAAAACGAGAACATGTTGTAATGTTGACTTTTGAAATCTGTATAATCGACCATTTTTCCTGGAAATAAGTGTGTCACCAAGGCTTCATAGAAAACAGGGGAAAGTGACCATTATTCCACTGTATCATTTCTTCTGTGTCACTCAGGCTTCACACAGTACATAGATAAGTAACTGTTGTAATGGTAATAGTGGATATATCTGTAAAACAGAACATTATTCCGCAGAATCACTTCTCCTGAATATGTTTCATTTTAGATGAACATTATGGCTACTCATGAGTAATAGCTACCTTCTATTTTCTGTTCAAAATTCCTCAGGAAATTGGCAGTACTGTTTGAATAATCTTTATCAGCACTACAACATATGTACACATCAGGTACAACATATGTACACATCAGGTACATTTAGTCTAAAACTTGCCGACTCGTCACACGTATGGTGGTAGATCTACCATACCGTTTATAACATCAATTCTCCATGAAACAATACAAGAGTGTTCCTCTATGGGTCACTTGCTGTTGTTTTTTCTGTGTAAAAGTTGAAGGCTGGGCAATTTGTTTCTTGGTTATTCGTGTTCTAACCTTGACGCCGAAGTGTATGCTTTATTCTTAATAAACCAAGGCAACTTGGGATTAAAAAGCATTATCAAGCTATATAGAAGCATTTTATTGTTGTACCTTCTATTACATTTTTATGACCATTAACCCAAAGACTATCAAAAACGAAGCAATACTTTTTCATACTTACTGCTATAGTAAAGCAGACGTATCTAGTATGGTGTGATATTTATATATTACAGATGTAGACGAGTGTAACCAAAATACGTGCAGCCAAACCTGTCATAATACTATCGGAAGCTACTACTGTAACTGTACTGATGGCTATACACTAAATACTGATGGAAGGACCTGTGATGGTGATTTTTTTATTAAGAATATTTATTTAAGAATAGCATCAGCATACCAAGGGTTACAACGAAGCGAGTATCATTATTTTAGTTAGGGATTAATTTTATGACAATGTATGTGCCCACGCATGCTTGGTCAATTTTGTCTTTCTCCCAATATTTAGATGGGTTTTACATCGCGTCTTCATATAGCGATGCCTGCAACATAATGATGGGGGAAGACCCTAACTTTGACCGCAAAAATCCGGGTAGAACCATTATAATTCCGTTATCAACCGGTAAACTACGAGAAAATCCAAAGGCCGTCACTGGGATTTGAACCCACACAGAGAGGGTCCATGTGATTCCTGGTACTGGGGCATGTCTCACAAGATACCCACACAGAGAGGGTCCATGTGATTCCTGGTACTGGGGCATGTCTCACAAGATAAATCGTAACTCTTTGTCTACGCTAACAAAACTCTAATTACCCTTGAATCTCAAAGGTTACTTTGTTTTTGTAAATGAAAAAAGCACATATGTTTCAAATAACGATGAAGTTTTCACAGCCGTGCTCTGTTCACATTTAATTTTACGCTTTCCTCAGACTCTTTACGTTTATGAGGAAATCTACCGTCCGAATCGTTGTGAGACAGACTTCTGTCCCCCTCCTCCCTATACGAACAATATTCTCACTCAAGACTAGGCTTGTTGAATTATCTAACCCCTTGGATATTTCATATACAGATATTAACGAGTGCGATGATCAACCATCGAATTGTGCAAAGAAAGGCCAATATTGCAGAAACACACGGGGGAGCTACGAATGTATGTGTCTACCCGGCTATGTCAATAACACAGACGGAGAGTGTACAGAAGGTATGATTATATTCTTAATCTTATCATAATATTGTCCTTTTTGAAACGGTTGATTATTTAATTGAATTTAATATCGGACAAATTGTATCATTAATGAGTAGATCTAGCATTTATAAATGATGAGATCTAAACTAATCAAGTCAAAATTGCTAAAATAGTTTATATAATGTGAATCTACCCTGTCAATAATGATACATTTTATTCGCCTCTATATAAAAAGGTGGAACACGCGTTAATGGTGGTTAAAGGTACTTTCACAGAACAGACAATTTGAAAGACAAAATAAAATGTCATTGAAATAAGAGAGTTTTTGAAGTGCCGTTTGATAAACATTTAGCATTAGCTTTTGAAAGCCTAATTGATTCAGGAAGTGTCTATTTAGCTAAGTACATTTATGTACAGTTTAAATGCGGTATATCTCGAGAGCGATGCCACTCTTTTGGATTTTAACACATATTAATTCACTTTATACACACGTTAAAGAATTAAAAACGATATATGTTTTGCTTCCAATGATTTTCATTCAGTGCTCATCATATTACAGTACAGCTAGTGTGCTGTTTTAAAGAAATATAATTTTGATCTTCAAAATTCCTTACATTTAGTGGTGACTTTCTTTTTCTTCTGTGAACAGTTACCTATATAGCCAGTTTCAAAACATACAATACACATAACCACATATAGAAGAAAACCTTGGTCAGCCAATAGAAAACCTTGGTCAGCTAATAGAAAACCTTGGTCAGCCAATAGAAAACATTGGTCAGCCAATAGAAAACCTTGGTCAGCCAATAGAAAACCTTGGTCAGCCAATAGAAAACCTTGGTCAGCCAATAGAAAACCTTGGTCAGCCAATAGAAAACCTGTATCAATTTGCTGTTATTCATTTACCTATTGCCTTATATAACAACGTGTGACTGGTCGAAGTTTAGAACAAAACTAGACGACGGAAAAAATACGATATTGGACTAAAGAACTAATCCCTTTAATCATGGTGGTTACCTAAGTCTTTTGCAGCATGTCCGTCTATTTGGAATTGTTTTGAATTAGGGTATGATTTCTAAATGTTGGAGAATCAGGAACAAACCTATAGGGCGTTTAGTTGTATGTGGTTACTCGGATAATTAATGTCGTTTGCGAATTACAAGAAACAACTGGACGTTAGGATATCTAAATATATATGTTCTCAATTATGTAAGTCGATATCCCATCTAGACTTAACTCGATGCTTACACAACTTTGAAGACTAATTCATATATCAATTCATCCATTTAAGTTGCCAGTTCCTTTGCCGGTGTATTGGTCTTTACCTTAGAACAAACGAGGAAGCCCGAAGACATTAATGACTTTGTTCGTAAATGGGTATGTATCCATTCTGTTAAACATGCTTGTTTATAGAGGAAGCAATATGCACGTCGAAATAGCATGTCGTAGAAACAATACAATGGTTGCATTTCGGTATGATATATAATGAAAAATGGGTATGCGATGGAATATAAACCCGTTGCAATGCTTTTAGATCTGAATACAAGTTTCTTCATTATATACAGGCTCATTATACTAAGTACGTACTAACTTCACTTTGAAGACTATTCTTCCGCAGGTTTCATACAACTGTATATGTGCTATAAAGTTTTAAAGAAAAGAACATTGATATCTAACGTTCGTCATATCTGTGAATAAGTACCTTTAAAAGTTAAGAACATTTTCGTAACAACTTACGCATTATATTTCCCTAACTCGGTCGCTTAAAAATTTGGAAATGCTTAAGTAGAACTACAAAATAACTACAAAAAGGATTTATCATCCGGATATCTAATTATTTCATTAATCTAATAATTTCATCGAAACAAGTTATAGTTAGTACCTTGACAAATGTTCGTGGAATTGTAATTAACCGGTCATTATTACCTGACTTGAACACGCATCGCCTAATTTAACTAATTCTATCATCAACCTACGGATGAGTCCTCCTCTTTTCTTGGACTCTGAACTGTTTTATAACATGATCCGAGCCTTTACTTGTGTGATGTGTGTCATTTATTGTTTTGTTGCCTTCTTTTAAACAGGTCATATCTATTTTCAATTCCACATTGAGCAACCCGAACGTAGAAGTGGAAGTCGTCGAAGTAAACGCATCGAGGTTGTATAATTACATTTCACTCGTTTTTACATGTTTTTTGCTTTATAAATTTCGCTTAACTACAAAGGAAAGAGATTGACTTATCTTACCAACCTGTTGTAACGAAAACCTTTCAATACATTTTTCAAAGCCACTTTGTATGAATAGATATGTTTTATAGCGACGTGTGCTTAAATGTGCTTATAGAAGAACACCATTGAAAGTCAAAACGAAATGTTGTTGAAACAATACAGGTTTTGTATAGTTGATTAGTGTACAATAAGAAGAAACAATTGAAGGCATAACCAATTCAGAAAGCGTTGATTTTTCAAATAATGTACAATCTATGTGCGATAGATCTAAACAGCAATGTCAAGCTTTTGGATTAAGTTACATGCTAATTCACTGAATTCGCATTTTAAAGAATTAAAAACGAGCTAGTTTTGTCTCAAATTATTTGTATTCATTCATTTCGTATCATACAGCAAAAATAGCTGTTGTTCAGTTGTAAAGGAATTTATTTTTGATTTTCAAATGGGAACATTTCTCATCAAAAGAATTAAAAGGTATTGAAGCGTTGATGGTCAACGGCCTACAAGCTTAATGTGTATCGGTTGATTAATTCCGTCGTATATCATTGGTCTTTTTTCACAGACACAAAAGGGAAGACGTAAAGAAGTCGTGGTACAGATGCAAGTTCGCTTTACACTTCAATCATACTGAATCAACTAAAACAGTAAATGACTCTTTTGAGGACTACATTACGAGATACAAGGGCGGTATCACAATGTTTGACAACGTTCTACTCCGAATCCGTGCTAATGAATCTAAACTCTACTCAGGTAAAGTAATACAGGTTAATGTATTCCATGGTAGATACGTAAAGTTATGAGTACACAAGCACCATTTTGAAATGATACAAAGTAAGATGCAATAAATATGTCCAGATAAGCATATTTTATCCTTGAATAAATAACTAAAAATGTCATCACTTTGGAAATCACGAGGAATCTTGTGAGCTGAAAAGAATTTTCCGTAGTCTCAGTTGTATTCATTTATTACGTAGTACCAACACGTGATATGTCCCATTAGATTGCGTCAGGGCCTCTGTATTCATACACTGGTATGTGACGGTCATGGTCACGGGGTCTTGTAGTGGAAGATGGGTGTGGTCACAGAAATATGGGCAACGACTCGTTAAATATTCTTGGTGGTTTATATCTTAAAGGTACTTATTTACAGAAGCGAGGAAATTTAGAAGTAAAACAATAAAATCAAATTCTTCTCTCATCCGTGAACTAGCAGCTTTAAATGTTTGGTACCTTACAAGACTTGAGGTACAAGACAACTACCCGGAAAATTCCAGAGTCTCCCTGTCTGTCATACGTTTCAATTTAAGGCAGTCGGGAACAGTATCTAAACTTGGTGGTGCATTCAGTTTTATAATGTGTCTATCGGTCAGACAGATAAGATTATTTATTATATTAAGAAGAAGAATTTGCTATTAAATATGGGTTTCTAATTAATTGAATACAATTCCAGAAAATCTGAAAGAATCGAATTATTATTCAAGAAATTATCGTCGTCACTACGTAAAAAGTGTCTAGCAAGATCAATTTTTAATTCAAGACATTGATTTTGTACACTCGCGGAACAGACTATATGATCATTGGGTTTTTTCATTTAGATGAAGACGATGGTATATGTAATATACCGGACAAAACAGACTGCGATCCCGTATCAACTTCGTGTAAAACCGCAAATGGAACATTCCGATGTGATTGTAAATCAGGATTTAAACGTATTCCAATATCCAGCAAACGGTGTGAAGGTTGGTGATGTGTGTTTTTGTCTTGTTTGGGAAATAGCCATGTAAAGGTTTCGCAGCTTTTCGGATGTATGACCTCTCCCGAGGTGCGTAAGAATGTCCAAATGGTATGTGACGGTATCAAAACTTACTGATCGATATTTCGAATTTTGTTGAATAGGGTCTCTAAAAACCTGTTTAACGTACAAGTGACATTCCGGTTATATCATACACAGCACAACACAAATAGTGTTCATGTGTCCGGTTATGTCCGGTTGTATAACTCCGCACGGTTTAGATGCTCAAGTCACAGTCGTAATATAGAACTAGGTAGGCATTTTAATATAAATAGAGAAGACGGGATCTGTCTTCATCGTTTCTCGACAAGAGATCTTCTCTTAGAAGACGAGTAGCATGTGTTCTTCGTTTGCACAAGGTTTAACTATGATAGAAATGATAGAAATATTTATCTTTATAGTTGGTATTCTGGTTATAGAGAGCGACATGACTTTCACACCCTGCTCTAGACAGCCAATCAGAAAACTAGAAATTTATGTTTCGAAAATCATAGCAAAAATAGATAAAAAAGAAGAATCCAAGTGATCACTTAGTATATTCATTATTTTTCTCATAATATAATATTTACTTCAATTGATGTAGGGACTAAACAAAACTTACAAATGAATTTCTGTATTCTGCACAATTTTTTTAGATGTGTCCCCATGGTATTAAAGCACATCTACAAACTAATTGAACGGTTATTCCATGTTTCTTAATAGGGTAATATCAGTTAAATGTTTATGTGGTATTTCACCCGTATAAACTCACGAAGTATGTAAATGTGTCTTTATGGTAGTTCTACATATTTATAAACTAACTGAGAGGTTATACGGTATATGAGGTGTATTTAATATAATAGGGTAATACCGATTTAATGATCACGTGGGATCTCGGACGTCTCATCCCCCAGGAAGTTTATAGATGTTTCTGAATGGTATTCGAACAACCCTTTATTTTTAATAAAAACAATCAAAACCATTGTGACAGAATGATGCTCATTATGAGTAATTTGTTTTATTGCGTTTGTTATTATGAATACTATAGATACATACCTATTGGGTGTGTATCGACTAAGTTGAAGTAATATAAACTTATTAGCCTAATACGAAACTAGTATTTCATGATACAAAATTACTACGTTGTTAAACGAGCTTCGTATTGTGACACTGATGTGTTTCTTTCAATAAAAGGACTGTTGTATGACAATTAAGAAAACATTAATGAGCGAGAGTTCGGTCTTTTAAAGATTCAGGACAATCATGTGGATGTCATTTCGGACTACTCTAAAGTCTTTGTCAGCGTTAATGCAATGCATCCGAAATAAATCAGAATCACGGGTACTACATAAACAAATTACAATTTCTGATGGGGAACTATACCTCTAATGATGGAGTCGTTCAAGAAAGATTCGTATTTTGATACAAAAGCAAAAACAAAATCTGCATAATTATATATATATTATATTATATTATAAAGTGGAAATCAAACGATTGAACTATTTTAGCAAACAGTGTATAGGTACCTTTCACTTATATTTCATTTCTAATATGACATTAATATGTTTGTCTTTCAGAACCCTTTTAATAAAATGCTTTGTGTTATTGCAGATATCGACGAATGCTCAAACACAAGTATCTGTTCAAAACCGAATGGCAACTGTATTAATATACCCGGTAGCTTTGACTGTACATGTATACCGGGGTTTATATTTGATGACACGATCGGATGTACTGGTGCGTTATATGTTTGTTTGAACAGTTATCTCACATACAAGTATATTTGTCTGTATATCTGTATGTATGGAGAGTTATCTGACATATAATGATATGTTAATCTGTCTTTATGGACATTTGTCTGACACTGATTGGTAGGTATATCTGTATGTATGGACATTTATCTGACATTTACCAGTACATATATCTGTAAGTATGGGCATTTATCTGACATTTACCAGTATATCTGTATGTTTGGATATTTATCTGCCATTAACCACTACGTATATCTGTATGTATGGACATTTATCTGACATTTACCAGTATATATGTATGTATTGACATTTATCTGACATGTATCAGTATGTAAATCTGTATGTATGGATATTTATATGACATTTACCAGTATATCTGTATGTATGGACATTTATCTCACATTTACCAGTACGTATACCTGTATGCATGGACATTTATCTGACATATAGTTGTAGGTATACATGTATATGTATGAAAATATTGAAAATGACATTCAAACATAGAGATTCATATAGAAAGGTTTATTCGTCTATAGATAAATAAGAGTCCTTTTTAAAAAATATATATTTCTTAATTACTAAGACCATTTGTTTATAAACTTAAATCAATTCTTTTTCAATTTTCATAATGAACGATTCTTTTTTCTAACTTTTTCCAAAATATGTTACACCGTTTGTCTATTTTTGAGGACGTTTTAATTTTTTGTTTTTGTTACATTTTTTTTTTCTCGCCAGACATGTGCAAGCCAAATCCGTGTAATAATGGGGGAGATTGTGAACATGGAGAGAAGGAAGGCCTTTTTGTATGCAAGTAAGATATCTTTGGACGTTAGTTATTATTGGTAGGAGTGCTTATTTTAGTAACATCTTATTCGGCATTTATCGCCTGACTGAGTTTCGTCACCAGATATCTTGTACAATATTACCTCATAGATATTGGGTCATTTTCTAAGAAAAGATACGATAGTTTCTCAATCGAACTTTGTATTTTGTCGATATTGTTCAAATGAGTTTAATACTTAAGCATTTTTTAACATCTGCTTTAAAGGTCTGAAACATTTAGTTTTAGATTGAAGCATCGCATACCAGTCCCTTTAAGGTTATTACGATCTATTAAAGAATCTAGTTGCTGAAGACAGCTTACTTTCTTTATATATCTATCCGGCCGATTATCTTAAAGGAAAGCCAAATTTCATTGCAATCTATATACAAATAATATATGTGTAATATCTTCTAACAGTTTCCATACTGTATTGCGCAGTCAAAACAGCCTTGCCGGATGATTCACAACGTATCATCAACTAGTATTGTTTGCATCAATTTAATAAATCAAAGTCTTTTGGAAAGAAGTCGCATTGAAATGTCTATTAATTCGGAAACTGTATTTACAATATGCATCACCTTTTATATATATAATTGTTCTTTTTACAAAGGTGTGATGACAAATGGACAGGTCCTAAATGTGAAACGGAGAATAGCGAGCTTTCACGTACGTAAAACTGTATTCTGTTTATATTGTAGCGATTGGCTTGAATTCGAAACCATTAGCATGAAAAACATGCATGTGCAGCTCGTCGCTATATATCATTTTCCTTTGAGTGTGCAGCCGTGTTTTATCTGTCCTAACACGCTTTCCGTTGTTGTTGTTGTTTCTATTCTTTTTTTTTCTTTTTTTTTCTTTTAGCAAATGCACTTACCCTGAATATGACTGTGAGAGATTACCATGCCTTTATGTAGAAGTACAAACCTCTCATGTTTTATCTTGCAACTGATTGAACTTGAATGTAACCGTAGACGACAAAAAAGTATGAACGAATGATCGTTACGATATTGGTCGGAAACCACTTTGACATAAGGTGGAATTGTTTGTGACACGCAATTCCACCTTAAGTCACGACTGTTTCCTTAAACCTTTTATGTAGTTCTGTCAAAGCATGACGGTGGTATGATGGAGAAATGGAGAAAAGTTCTGCTTCTCAACATGGGACAATTTGGAGCAATCATGTGCGTCACGTGAACAACATACTAAACCGAACACGACTTGATAAAGGTTGCCGAGTTTATGTTAACTATATAGTACTGCTTTTACACCATGTCTTCTTTAACGTTTGAATCGGATAAACAACATCTCAAAACAACTCCAAAGAAAATGTTCGTTCTACTTTTATTTTCTTACGTGAACAAGAGTTGAATAAGTTCATAGAAATATAAAGGCATGGGCCGTTCGTTGTAGACTTAAGGGTATGAAATTTTACCAATGACAATCATTTTTACATATGTTTTAGATATTTAATGAAAGATCAAATCTTCAATTATAACGCTATATTTACTTCGAATTGACCAATATTGAATATATAACAAAGCAAACTCCTAAATTCCATTCCAGGTCTCCGAACGATAGCGATAGCTGTCGGAGCCAGTGTGGGGTGTGTTTGCATTTTGTTGCTCTTTGTAATGATAGGGATGTACAGGTAAGAGTATACTTGTAGTCTTTACCTGATAAAGCTGTTTGATACCCTACCGTAAAATACCTCATGTTGACACACCAGGCATAGTTCATAAAGAAACCACTGTGTCAAAAGAAAAAATTACTGATAATGAGCAGTTTCTCCTTTTATCACAATCGTTTCTATCTCAAATAAAAATCATGGCATTCTCAGTGCTCACAAGTGTCTGGGGTTGTTTCCCATATGAAAACTAATAACACATTTCTAAACGTTGGAACATCTTAAACAACATTAAATCTTTTGATATTTCAATATTTGGACAGGGTATGTAATTGCATGGGCTGGAATAGGAACATATATCACTGTTGTCCGGTTTCAGTATCATCTTCTGGGGTGTTCAACCTGGAATAAACATACGTATTAATTCTTCTTTTCTGCTTACTATAATCTTTATTTCTTAAGCATAATTGGAAATAGGAAATCAGTATGTATCGTGGCAAATGTTGTAGCCTTGTAACCATAGAAAGGTTTTTTTCTAAAGCACATCTCTTTGAATATTTACCCAGTGATTATCAATAGTTATATATCCTTCGATGTGAAATCCTTCTTTATTCATTAAATCTGATATGAGAACTATTTTGACTCAGATTACCGTGCGCTGGTGTGATATTGGCGCATGTCATGATTATATGGGGATGGGGCAATAAGAGTAGTTTAAGGAAATGATACCATATATGTTATATATAACACACACGTTAATAACCGATTTCCTTCACCAAGTAGGACAAACTCCTCGTAATATTACATATGGGGAGCGACAAAGGTTTGAGGTATTCATGCTCATCACATGTTTTCTTTTTTGATTGCATGTTGATATAAACATGGAAATATTCAGAAATGTAATGTAAATACATACATCCTACCATTGACAGTTTGTATAGTTGCTGACCATTTCAAAACAATAAAATAAGATCGTTAGCATGTCGATTTCTCAAGCGTTCTGTTATGAAAGATCGGATACTCTCAATCTTGTTAAAAACTTTCACGTACAAAATCTTTTCTTGAAGGCGTGAAGAATTAACAAATAGAAACCCTTCTGCAATATATATTATAGGCGGAATAAGGCGAGACGAATGGGTTACTCACGACGCCCCATATCTGCATTTGACGACTTCTCCCTGACCCGTTCGTCCCCGTTCACGAAGACATCACTCCCTCTGGACGATGGTGACGAGGAGTTACAGGGGGACGAGTCCACCTTCACTATACCCCGACCCATGGTCAGATCGTCCGAGTACTGCAGTATAGACGACACGCCGACCAAAACAACCGTCTATGATGGATATGCTGGAGAGGTTAGTGAATGTTATATTGTTGCGAGTATATTCGATTGTGCCATATTTTCCGTATTTTACACTCATCGCTATGTCCCAGTACTTCCAATTCCAATTCAATATACTGTGCAAAGAAGCTCTAATGTGAAGTAACATGGAGCAAGGGGTTTACACATGATCATAAATGGTAATTCTTTCTGTAATCCAACATTCGATATGAATTACGAAGTACTGTTATGCAAGTTGCACTTTCTTTGTAATTTTGGGAAGAAAAAAATGTGTGACAAAAGGGTAAACTATTCCTGGGTAGAGAGCAACTTTTCCCATGGTTGTTTCCTAAGCAGTACGAATTTTATGTGTTGAAACGTCAAAACACGAAAGTAATGGTAACACCTATTTATTTCATATCTGTTGGGCAGCCAGTTATCATTACCATTATCTATCAGTCTCATTGCTGGTCCATTATTTATTCATGGTGACGAATATAACTGAAAACTAAATATAGTTGAATGAAAAGACCCGAGATCAACTCATCAATTACGGGAATTGAACCCAGACTGTCTTTGTGTTATATCAGACGCTTGAGGTCAGTTTCCGAAAGCAATCGGCCACAGGCTGACAAGCGAGTTTACGATCAAAATGTACTTTAAACACGGACATTGCCATAAATTGTTAATGCTTTATTGTCTAGGTGTCTTGCTTTTAGTGGTCTTACCTCTAGGACTAAACAAACAACTACCATTTTCTTTAATCATTTGTCTTGTTTACGTGCCTTTCTTTTCTTACCTCTCTTCCCTTTTATAAGTATTCATCTCATAAGTCCTCTTTTTTCAAAGAATAAGAGTTATACATAATGCTGATGAAATACAACGTAGCATAATAAACACTTGATTGTTATTATAAATGCAACATTATTTGAGTGAGGCTGAGCCTTGCATTATGTAACATATTCGATTAGATTTTAATTACAAATGCTAAATCTACTTGGACTCAGTGAACATGTTTGTAATTACCGATTCCTAAGTTTGTCATAACGATGTCTACTCCGCATCACCACGAGATGTATGTTAATCTTGTAGTCATAAACGGTGGTTGAATTAGGATGAATCACACCTTTTGACAAAGGGAGATGGTTAACATATGGTATAATCCTTTCAGACCATAGTTATTAATATTGCATAAGTCTTATATCACTGTAGTATAGTGTTTAAGTCTTATATCACTGTAGTATAGTGTTTAAGCCTTACATCACTGTAGTATAGTGTTTAAGTCTTATATCACTGTAGTATAGTGTTTAAGTCTTATATCACTGTAGTATAGTGTTTAACGTTATATCACTGTAGTACATGTATAGTGTTAAAGTCTTATATCACTGTAATATAGTGTTTAAGTATTATATCACTGTAGTATAGTGTTTAACGTTACATATCACTGTAGTATAGTGTTAAAGTCTTATATCACTGTAGTATAGTGTTTAAGTCTTATATCACTGTAGTATAGTGTTTAACGTTATATTAGTGTAGTATAGTGTTTAACGTTATATCACTGTAGTATAGTGTTAAACGTTATATCACTGTAGTATAGTGTTTAAGTCTTATATTACTGTAGTATAGTGTTTAACGTTATATCACTGTAGTATAGTGTTAAACGTTATATCACTGTAGTATAGTGTTTAAGTCTTATATCACTGTAGTATAGTGTTTAACGTTATATCACTGTAGTATAGTGTTTAAGTCTTATATCACTGTAGTATAGTGTTTAACGTTATATCACTGTAGTATAGTGTTTGAGTCTTATATCACTGTAGTATAGTGTTTCAGTCTTATATCATTGTAGAAAAGTGTTTAAGTCTTATATCACTGTAGTATAGTGTTTAAGTCTTATATCGCTGTAGTATAGTGTTTGAGTCTTATATCACTGTAGTATAGTGTTTAAGTCTTATAACACTGTAGTATAGTGTTTAAGTCGTATATCATTGTAGTATAGTGTTTGAGTCTTATATCTTTGTAGTATAGTGTTTAAGTCTTATATCACTGTAGTATAGTGTTAAAGTCTTATATCACTGTAGTATAGTGTTTAAGTCTTATATCACTGTAGTATAGTGTTTAACGTTATATCACTGTAGTATAGTGTTTAACGTTATATCACTATAGTATAGTTTTAGTGGTTAACGTTATATCAGTGTAGTATAGTGTTTAAGTCTTATATCACTTTAGTATAGTGTTTAAGTCTTATATCACTGTAGTATAGTGTTTAACGTTTTATCAGTGTAGTATAGTATTTAAGTCTTATATCACTGTAGTATAGTATTTAACGTTATATCACTGTAGTATAGTGTTTTACGTTATATCAGTGTAGTATAGTGTTTAAGTCTTATATCAGGGTAGTATAGTGTTTAAGTCTTATATCACTGTAGTATAGTGTTTAACGTTATATCACTGTAGCATAGTGTTTAAGTCTTATATCACTGTATTATAGTATTTAAGTCTTATATCACTGTAACATAGTGTTTAACGTTATATCACTGTAGTATAGTATTTAAGTCTTATATTTCTGTAGTATAGTGTTTAACGTTATATTACTGTAGTATAGTGTTTAAGCCTTACATCACTGTAGTATAGTGTTTAACGTTATATATCACTGTAGTATAGTGTTTAAGTCTTATATCACTGTAGTATAGTGTTTAACGTCGATGCTTCAGTACGGAGAGTCCTATGTTGAATCCCGATAACGGCAGATTATACCACACTGGTGTGGCATACGGCAATGGGGTCTTCCATGAAATGGATGAAAATTGGTTCGAATACTAATGAAATACTAGATACGGTGATCTTTAATTATTTATATGTGGGTTGTGGGACATTTCAGTTGATCTAATGAGGATTTAATATCTCTTGACATAAACAAACACATGTTCATCTTTATTTTACTCAAATTCTCTTGCCTGTATATCATGTTCTGATTGTTTGTGCATTGGTAAACGAAATTCGTGTATCATTTTTCAGTCTAATTATTCATATTCTGACGACAATGGCATGTTTTTCTAAAGGTACAGTGAGAATCTTAGCTTAGACCTATATCTATAGATATATGTAATGTCTAAATCAACTGACTTCATAATCTCCCCTTATCAGTAGACATTATGTAACCACGTGTTGTCATGCATGTCATTGTTACGAACGATTATATCATAGTTTAACTATATGATGCATGTATGCTTTATAGATATAAATATTAAGATGTTAAAGAGTACTCCATAGTACATCAAATTGACACAAATCATTCATAAGTATTTTTGGAAAAGAATCAACACAAATATTTTGATTGTATAATTTCTCCTTTGATGTATGCTGAAAGAGGGAAAGAGGACAATATCGAGAAGATGGTGTCAGGTTAGCAGGAGTTATAGACATGCATATACTGTTGTGTTTAATCTTTATTAAACGACGATTCTTCTCTAACAACAACGATATTTTACATTTGTACATTCGTGTTTTGTTTTCATTTATTGGGGGTTACTGTAAGGTTGGTTATTTATTGGAGGATACACTAAGGTTGGTTATTTATTGGAGATTACTCTAAGGTTGATTATTTATCGGGGGTTACCCTAAGGTTGGTTATCTATTGGGGGTTACTCTAAGGTTGGTTATTTATTGGAGGTTACTCTAAGGTTGATTATTTATCGGGGGTTACCCTAAGGTTGGTTATCTATTGGGGGTTACTCTAAGGTTGGTTATTTATTGGAGGTTACTCTAAGGTTGGTAATTTATCTGGGTTAACCTAATGTTGTTTATTTATTTGGGGTTACTCTTAGGTTGGTTATTTATTGGGGGTTGCTCTTAGGTTGGTTATTTATCGGGGTTACCCTAAGGTTGGTTATCTATTGGGGGTTACTCTAAGGTTGGTTATTTATTGGAAGTACACCAAGGTTGGTAATTTATCGGGGGTACTCTAAGGTTGGTTATTTATTGGGGTTACACTAAGGTTGGTAATTTATCAGGGGTACTCTAAGGTTGGTTATCTATTGGGGTAACTCTTAGGTAAGTAATATATTGGGGGTTACCCTAAGGTTGGTAATTTATTGCTGGGTACACTAAGGTTGGTTTTTTATTGGGGGGTAATTCTAAGGTTGGTTATTTATTGGAGGTTACTTTAAGGTTGGTTATTTATTGGGGGTTACTCTAAGGTTGGTTGTTTATTGGGGGTTTCTGTAAGGTTGGTAATTTATTGGGGGTAACTCTAAGGTTGGTTATTTATTTGAGGTTACTTTAAGGTTGGTTATTTATTGGGGGTTACTTTAAGGTTGGTTATTTATTGGAGGTGACTTTAAGGTTGGTTATTTATTTGGGGTTACTCTAAGCTTGGTTGTTTATTGGGGGTTACTGTAAGGTTGGTAATTTATTGGGGGTTACTCTAAGGTTTGTTATTTATTGGGGTTACTTTAAGGTTTGTTATTTGTCTGGGGTTACACTAAGGTTGGTTATTTATTGGGGGTTACTGTAAGGTTGGTAATTTATTGGGGGTTACTCTAAGGTTGGTTATTCATTGGAGGATACACTAAGGTTGGTTATTTATTGGGGTTACTTTAAGGTTTGTTATTTGTCTGGGGTTACACTAAGGTTGGTTATTTATTGGGGGTTACACTAAGGTTGGTTATTTATTAGGGGTTACTCTAAGGTTGGTTATTTATTGGGGTTACTCTAAGGTTGGTTATTTATTGGAAGTACACTAAGGTTGGTAATTTATCGGGGGTACTCTAAGGTTGGTTATTTATCGGGGTTACTCTAAGGTTGGTTATTTATTAGGGGTTACTCTAAGGTTGGTTATTTATTTGGGTTACTTTAAGGTTGGTTTGTTATTGGAGGTTACTTTAAGGTTGGTTATTTATTGGGGGTTGGTCTAAGGTTGGTTGTTTATTGGGGGTTACTGTAAGGTTGGTAATTTATTGGGGGTTACTCTAAGGTTGGTTATTTATTGGAGGTTACTTTAAGGTTTGTTATTTATTGGTGGTTACTTTAAGGTTGGTTGTTTATTGGGGGTTACTGTAAGGTTGGTTATTTATTGGGGGTTACACTAAGGTTGGTTATTTATTGGGGGTTACTCTAAGTTTGGTCATTTATTGGAGGTTACTTTAAGGTTTGTTATTTATTGGGGGTTACTGTAAGGTTGGTAATTTATTGGGGGTTACTCTAAGGTTGGATATTTATTGGGGGTTACCCTAAGGTTGGTTTTTTTATTGGGGGTTACTCTAAGGTTGGTAATTTATTTTGGTGGTACACTAAGGTTGGTTATTTATTGGGGGTTACTCTAAGGTTGGTTCGATGCTGTCTGTGCTCATTGTATCCGTCTCTACAGCCGGTAAAAGCGATTACTGATCATTCAGAGAGTATTCAATGGAACATATCTCATTGGTTTATGTCTGATCTTTACTTGAACATGTCTCATTTGTTTATGTGTGATTCTTTGCTTGAACATGTCTCATTTGTTTATATGTGACTTTTTAATGGAACATGTCTCTTTGGTTTATGTGTGATTCTTGATTCGAACATTCTCAATTGTTTATGTCTGATTCTTTACTGGAACATGTCTCATTTATTTATGTCTGATTCTTTAATGGAACATGTCTCATTAGTTTATATGTGGGGTTTTTTTTTGGAACATATCTCACTGGTTTATGTGTGATCTTTAATTAAACATGTTTTATTTATTCATGTGTGATTCTTTACTGGAACATGTCTCATTTGTTTGGGTGTGATTCTTGAATAAGACATGTATGATTGGCTTAAGTGTGATTCTTTTCTGTTACATGTCTTATGTGTTTATGTGTGTGATACATTACTAGAACATGTCTCATTTGTTTATGTGTGATTCTTTAATGGAACATGTCTCATTTGTTTATCTGTGATTCTTTAATGGAACATGTCTCATCTGTTTATGTGTGATTCTTTAATGGAACATGTCTCATCTGTTTATGTGTGAATTTTTAATGGAACATGTATCATTGACTTATGTGTGATTCTTTACTTGAACATCTCTAATTTGTTTATGTGTAATTCTTTAATGAAACATGTCTCATTTGTTTATCTGTGATTCTTTAATGGAACATATATCATTGGCTTTTGTGTGATTCTTTATTGTAACATGTCTTATTGGTTTATGTGTGATCTTTACTTGAATATGTTTCATTTGTTTATGTGTATGAAACATGTATCATTTGTTTATGTGTGATTCTTTAATGGAACATGTTCCATTGGCTTATGTGTGTTATTTGCTTGGACATCTCTCATTTGTTGATTTGTGGGTCCTTAATGGAACATGCCTTAGTGGTTTATATGTGGGTCTTTACTTGAACATGTCTCATTAGTTTATGTGTAATTCTTTACTAGAACATGGCTCATTAGTTTATGTGTAATTCTTTACCAGAACATGGCTCATTAGTTTATGTGTAATTCTTTACTAGAACAAGCTTCATCTGTTTATGTGTAATTCTTTACTAGAACATGTCATATTTGTTTATGTGTAATTCTTTACTAGAACATGTCTCATTAGTTTATGTGTAATTCTTTACTAGAACATGTCTCAGAACATTATTAGTTTATGTGTAATTCTTTACTAGAACATGTCTCATTAGTTTATGTGTAATTCTTTACTAGAACATGTCTCATTAGTTTATGTGTAATTCTTTACTAGAACAAGTCTCATTAGTTTATGTGTGATTCTTTGATGGAACATGTCTCATTTGTTTATATGTGATTCTTTACTTGAACATCTCTCATTTGTTTATGTGTGATTCTTTACTGGAACATGTCTTATTGGTATTTGTGTGATTCTTTACTGGAACATATCTCATTTGTATATTTGTGATTCTTAATGGAACATGCCTCATTATTTTGTCTGTGATTCTTAACTTGAACCTGTCTCATTTGTATATGTTTGATTCTTTACTGAAGACGTATCTTATATTGATTGATATGTGATACTTTACTGGAACATGTATTCTTAATTTATGTGTGATTTTTTACTCGAACATGTCTTATTGGTTTATGTGTGATACTTTACTGAAACATGTCTTATTGATTTATATGTAATACTTTACTGAAACACGTATTATTCGTTTATGTGTGTGATACTTTACTGAAACACGTCTTATTGGTTTATGTGTGATACTTTACTGAAACACGTCGTATAGATTTATGTGTGATACTTTTCTGAAACACGTCTTATTGGTTTATGTGTGTGATACTTTACTGAAACACGTCTTATTGGTTTATGTGTGATACTTTTCTGAAACATGTCTTATTGATTTATGTGTGATACTTTTCTGAAACACGTCTTTTTGGTTTATGTGTGATACTTTACTGAAACACGTCTTATTGGTTTATGTGTGATACTTTTCTGAAACACGTCTTATTGGTTAATGTGTGATACTTTTCTGAAACACGTATAATTGGTTTATGTGTGTGATACTTTACTAAAACATGTATTATTGATTTAAGTGTGAATTTTTACTGGAACATGTCTTATTGGTTTATGTGTGTGATACTTTACTGAAACATGTCTTATTGGTTTATGTGTGTGATACTTTACTGAAAAATGTCTTTTTGGTTTATGTGTGATTTTTTACTGGAATAGGTCTTATTGGTTTATGTGTGATACTTTACTGGGACATGCCTTATTGGTTTATGTGTGTGATACTTTACTGAAACATGTCTTATTGGTTTATCTGTGTGATACTTTACTGAAACATGTCTTATTGGTTTATGTGTGTGATATTTTACTTGAACGTATCTTATTGGTTTATTTTTTTCTTAACCAGGAGGCCGACAATCAGCCCCTCACAACCTCGAAGGCGGCCGGGAATGATGATGATAAAAGGGGTGTTTCCAATGCTTCCTTCCTGCACCGTGATGAGAGCAAACCTCAAAGGACCAGCAAAAACCCTTATGAATACTTCTAATCGTGAAAAAGAGCCTTGTGTTACACCTTTATGTTTCATCTTAAACTAAACAGAGATAATACGCGACTTTTGAGGCAGAAAACTGTCGACAGAGTGTTCGCAAGCGATATATCATAATCTTGTATGAGGTTAAACATATTGAACGCTGTTTGAAGTATTCGGATTTTTATATATACATCTAATAATCAAGAAAATAAATATAATAAAAAGTTTAAAAAGAAAACATCGTATATGTTAAGCCAACATATCGCGGTTCCTCAATTAGAAATGAATAAAATACAATATATTATGAATTGAAATTTTACCAAGAACCATACTATGTTTCATATTAACGAGATCACGCTAAATCAACATATTCTCGCCATGGTAACTTCAGTTCATTTGTTCGCTTGTTTTGTTTGCCCTTTTTTCCTATAATTGTGTGAGTTTTTTTATGTTTTATCGTTTAAACCTTTATAGCTCATTTTAAGCCATGTCATAAATCACATTTTGTCTGTCATTCCAACCAAACTGTCAATGCAAGTACGGAGTGTATACAGCGACGACAAATCAACGATTTTGTTACCTGTGTCTTCCTTTTCATGAAATACTTCTTTACTCATTTCTTTAGAAAAGATGCTTTGACTGTATAATCGAAAATAACAAAGGCGGGACTTATTGGTATGCTATGAAATACAATTTTCTTCTTGATACATGGAAGAAATAATTGCGACAATTCGAATCATTTTTGATTTTATTATGCTTTATTCGTTCTTATCCTAGAATGGGTTTAACTTAGTATATGGAGTAACTAATACAGAACTGTCTCATGTGTGTGGGTGTCATATTGTTGTTTTCATATTACAAGAAAGGTTATAGAGTTTTTATCACATAAGTTACATGAAAGAGGTCGTTTATATGTTTCACTTGTATGACTACATCGCTTTTAAGATTTATCACATATAGACTGTAAATATTTAGAAAAATTGACGCTTCCTGAATTAATATGCTGTCAATGGCTACTCTTAATTGTATGTCAAACAACAATACAAAAACTGCATTGTTTCCATGGCATTTTATTTTGACTTTCACTTCTATCTCTTCTGTTAACAAGCAACATGTCTTTAAAACGTCAAAGGAGAATCACTGCATTAATGATTTGTACAATGGTTTCTTTACCATTCATATAGAAAATTGTTACAATGTAACAATGGTTTCTTTACCATTCATATAGAAAATGTCTATGTTAAAGTCATTCAACGTTTGCTATTGCAGTGTATAAATCACAATGTGGAGGAATGGGTAAAAGATATGAAAAGTTATCAAAATGAGTATATTGAAAACTTTTGTCTTTGATATAAATACAGAAAACCAAGAGAATATAGCAGACTTATACATGTTTTGTGTTTTTAAATTGTTCATATGGATGTAAATGTATGATGTATATACAACATGTTCGTTTTCATGACACAAGAATTTGTTTTGTTATTCGAGAAATTAACCTAGACGAATAGTTGTACTTTATAGTATGTATCGCGTTTAGTTTGTTTGCATTGAAAATGCACTGATAAAGTTTGTGAATCCACATATATTTGTACATTAAACTAGTAATTAATCAGTTTAAAAACGACAACATTGTTTTGTTGCTTTGCATTCAATACTAAGCTGTTATAACACGTGACTAGCCCCGAATCCGACAGTTTTGTCTCGATATATCGAGAAGTGAGAACTGACCCATCTCCATCATTTCCATTTAACCACGTTTAACCTGCAGGTATATACGGGTGTTCTAACTCTCACAGCAGGTATATACGGGTGTTCTAACTCTCACAGCAGGTATATACGGGTGTTCTAACTCTCACAGCAGGTATATACGGGTGTTCTAACTCTCACAGTAGGTATATACGGGTGTTCTAACTCTCACAGCAGGTATATACGGGTGTTCTACTCTCACTAGGTATATACGGGTGTTCTAACTCTCACAGCAGGTATATACGGGTGTTCTAACTCTCACAGCAGGTATATACGGGTGTTCTAACTCTCACAGCAGGTATATACGGGTGTTCTAACTCTCACAGCAGGTATATACGGGTGTTCTAACTCTCACAGCAGGTATATACGGGTGTTCTAACTCTCACAGCAGGTATATACGGGTGTTCTAACTCTCACAGCAGGTATATACGGGTGTTCTAACTCTCACTGCAGTGGTGGCGAATGACTAATGGTGGTTTGGGGAATTCAATAGTGTGTGCATTTGTAAATTTCAATAATGAAAAAAAAAACAGATATCATTACACATTTATCAAAATGAGGAGTTTTAGCTGTGTATTGTAGCCAGTTCGTGAGAGATGTAGACAGAAAGGAAATTATTCTATGTAATATCTACTCTAATGCTGACATCCATGAGCTTGGGTTCGTCATTTTGTCAATTTGGTTTTAATGACGGCAAAATGATTGGTTTTTTTATTTCGTTAATATTATGCGTGACTTCGAACATAAGCAATGAATTCGTCCAATATGGATTACCCGGATTAGCAGATATGCTCGGGACATTTTTGAAGGACGAAAGCCCATCTTCTGAGACGAATCATTTGGTTAATGACAAATGTTTTGACCCGGCTTTATCACTTTGGTAAAGGAAAAGAGACAAAAGTCCTAATACTGTTATCATTGCACGATGGCTCGATAGCCTTGATATTATCGGATACGAAGTACTAGAAGAAAAAGTGCACAAACACTCTTTGTTGGTATTCAACGTACATGACATTTCTTAAGTTTCTCGACAGGTAAGTGGCTACTGTCAAGAGAATGTTGATTACACGTGTATTTCGGTTTCTAATTCTACATTGAAGTACAAGTTAATCAGCCTTGTTCAACACTATTGTGTTTGAGATTGGATACAGTCAAAAAGTATTCTTGAAAGACGACTGCATATATCTTATTCATTGATTTGTTTAATTCGGTGTTAAGCATCACAAAACAACAAGTATACGGTATGTATAGTTATGATTTTAAATAAAAATGTTCATGATGATTGCGATGACGATAAAGACCAGCATATAATTGTTAAATATGCATATATTCTCTTTCTATTCATCAAACATTTAATTCATAGATAACGCGTTAAAATTTCATTGACAGATAAGCCTAATAACATGTTCTCTGATAGACTGTTGAGAGTTGCTGTTGGATATATATACTTCGTGGTTAATATCAGTCGCAATGAGGTGTTCGTGGTCGTGGTATCGCCAATTAATGACAATGACGTTATCCGTTACCGTGTGTAGTTGGTGAACAAGCGGTGCCGAGTGGGTGGAGAGGCGGGAATCTGTCGCACGAATAAACATCACCACGTCTTCTACATGGGGCCGATCTCCGTAATGTCCCGTCGTCACCAAGTCTGTCACGAACTGCACCGCCTCCTCCGTGTCTACATGGCCCGAATGACCATTTAAGTGTATCTTGTCAATGGCATGCAGTAACTCGGACTGGGATGTGTGACTGTCTAAATCCCATCGCCTGTGGACAGTACCCCAATACGTCGTCATGGAGACCAGGGAAGCGCTTTGGTCAATGTCTAAATGGTGTACCAAGTCGGTCAGGAAGTCTTTCAGACCATGCTGCGTGTCGTGCATTTTACGGGAATCCTCAACTAGGATGATAATGTCCTTCATACAAACTGAAATGGAGACAGGATACCGACCATGATACTCATCAGTTATTCACTAAAGAAATAATTATCAAACGCAAATTTTATATAATACATACACTGTAAGTTATATATACCTCAAAGTTGAATATAATGCAATTGTATTTCATGACGAAAAGAATATACATTATTAAAAGATTAAAACGCACATGATTTCTTACATGGTATCTTTTAAGTATTACATCATCATATTTGTCTTTAAGTAGGGGGAAATGTTTAGTACTTATATTTCTCCACGTTTACTAATATTTTCCTCAATATAAGGCAAACAAAAATGTTCTTTTAATGTATTTGCCAACGGTGAATGACTTTTTCAAAGTGTACTTAATTAATGCAATACATTATTGTCACTCATTTGCTTTTCTTTGCTTTAGAACTAAAACAAAAACCTACAATTATTGCATACATGTATATTTCTTTGTGACCCAATTCTTTCTACTATGTTATTTTCTCTCAATTTTTAATGATTCTAACATGCAAGAACACAGTTAATATGGAATAAAACTGTCCTTGTTTTTCTGAATGTTATTTGTGTCCTGGCTAGGTATAAATATCTACATTTCATTCTAAATAACACTTGTGTTATTTTTCACATGAAAAAATCCTGACGGACAATTTAAAAGTGAGATGCCCTTTTGCGATTGACAAACTTTAACATTTACCTGCAGACGTTGTCGTCATTGACGGTGTTGTTGTTGTTGTTGTTGTTGTTGTTGTTGTTGTTGTTGTTGTTGTTGCTGCTGTTGTTGTTGTTGTCGCCTCCTTGCCCGTTGTGGGTACGGTTGACGACCCAGTTGTCGGAACGGTTGACGACCAAGCTGTCGGTACTGTTGATGACACAGCTGTCGGTGGGTGAGTGTTGATATGTCCGGGGAGATTACAGAGGTCCTCCAGACAACAGGACACGGTAAGATCACGTCGTGTGACGTCACGCTTACCAACAAAAGACAAAGCCGCCCCATCGCATCTCTGAAAACAAAGTGTTCGTTTGTTTGGGATGGATTCAACCATTATTTGTATGAATACCATGAACGTTGTTCCATGCTGTTACACATGTTTCAATAGGTAGGAAAAGTTGTTAGAAGTCACTGACCAGAAATTTCCCCTTTTGTCCTTTCAGTTTCTACATTACAAAGACCACATAATTGCTGTTTACTTTAAGTTTTTAGTATTGGCTCGGTGACAAATCGCAAATAAGGGAAAGGTCTAAGTGTATTTTCAATTGTTCTTTGCACCAAATAAAATTGGGCAAAATAAATGCATTGGACAATAAAAGAATCTCAAACCAAAGTCTTTCAGGTAAAAGTTCCTGTACATAAGCCATTGTTATGAGATATATCTCACATGTAACCAAGAACGTGTACAAGAGCATGTAAAAACATTTTATGTCATGAAAAAAGTAACATTTCCACTTTATCGTTACAGTATAGCTGTGTAACAACCGGAAATGTAATAAAATAGGAAATGTAATAATTATTGCATTTCCTGTTTTATTACAATTCCGGTTGACAAAGTCAACAGGAATTGTAATAAAAAAAATCTCAAATGTTATAAGTTTTGATAAAATGGTTGGACCAATGTGGCATGTGCAGACACTCATCCTTTTAATCTTTTGTTCATGCTTAACATGGAAAATGTGCTTAAATTCTTATACTGACTGACTCAGATCGATTTATTTCAAAACCTGTTGGTAATCGTGTTGTGAGATATTGCGAAGCATTTTCGATCGATGTTTACTGTAAGTAGAAACGCGATGTACTATTTTGTATGTAATAATCTGTGTATATCCAATTTACTTTATTCAAAAAGTAAACTTGAGCAGATAGTTCAAAACCTGTTTTATTTCAACTACTTGCGACATAGTCAATAGGAAATGTAATAAAACGTGAAAATACAAAAAACTGGATCTGAAGTAAAAGCTTCGATCGTGAAGTGTGTATAATTCGCCATGCTATTAAAATATTTGGAACAAACATAAAACACATGGTCAATACCATAACCAGACTGGTTCAGATCATTTTATTTCAAAACCTGTTTTATCATATTTCCAGTTGACTTAGTCAACCGGAAATGTAATAAAACAGGAAATGTAATAAATTACTATTAGCAGGTTCATACCTGATATTAAGCAAGTGTACACTGTTTTTTATAAATGTTTAACATGTTGGGTCACTTATCTCACATACTTTACTTATCTGGTCATTTTATCAAAACTTATTACCTTTTAGATTTTATTACATTTCCTGTTGACTTATGTCAACCGGAAATGTAATAAAACAGGAAATGTAATAAATTGCAGTTAGCCGGTTCATATTTGATATTAAGCAAGTGTATACTGTTAATCAAAAGTATTTTACCTGTTGGGTGAATTATATCCCATGCTTTACTGCTTACAAGCTTTACTTTTGGTATTGAACCTGTGTTTAGTATTTGTCCCGAACATTTGAATGGCATGGCGAGTCTATACACACACACTTCAGGATCAAAGCTTTTACTTACTTCAGATCCAGTTTTTTTTTGTATTTTTACGTTTTATTGCATTTCCTGTTGACTATGCCGCAAACAGCTGATATAAAACAGATTTAGAAATAACCACTCAAGTATACAAGTATAATTGGATACACAAAGATTCTTACACAAAAGATGTGCGTTGAGTATCATCATTCAGTAAACATTGATCGAAAATGCTCTAAAGTATCTCACTGTACGATTACCAACATGTTTTGAAATAAATCGCTCTGCGTCAGTCTGCATAAGGAATCAGGCAGATTTTCAATGTTTAGCATAAACAAAACAGTTAAAGGAGGAGTCTGTACAAATACAACATTAATACAATCATTTTATCAAAACTTATAGCATTTTAGATTTTCCCTGTTGACTATGTCAACCGGAATTGTAATACAACAGGAAATGGAATAATTATTACATAGTTACATATTACATAGCTGTAATCTCAGGGCTAACAATGTCAGGTCAGCGATTCCCTTTACCGATACAAACAAAAAATATTAAGGTATAAATTCTGCTGATGATTTAAATCCATGTTCATATACATCTCCTAATAAACAAGACATGACACCATCTGTATATGGACCGATAATAACCGTGTCAAGCTCCTCACAGTGATCTCCCCTGTATCGCTGTAGCACAGGAAGGGACGATCATTGGGCGGAGATGGTTACTGTGTGTCTGTCGGCAACGAGTTGTATATATTGTTAGATAATGCCTCTTCATACCTGTTTTGTATCGCATGTCATCTGGTATTCCGCATGGTTGTCAAAGATCGAATGAATCTCTTTAAGCATGCATATCTGTAATAACAATGATTCAACTAACACTCAGGTAATTACTCTTTATTTAACGTTGACGTAATGCTGATCAAAGATGATCGGTGTTTAACTGACGTGGGTGAGAAAAAACAATCGTAACTACTCGGGTAGTTCCGTGATCTAAGAAGTATGTTTCCCTTGTATATTAGTGTAGAGTTCTATGAAATTCAATGAATAGTTCAATGTATATGGAAGAGTTGAATTTCTTTAAACCATTATTTTTGGTCGATAACTCATACGTAATAGTTAAATTATAAGTTGAGGTGTAAATTTGTTTTTTTAAATCAAATTAATTGACTGTTGAGAAATTGCATTTAGCATTTTCATTTGAAAACGATAATAGAACGAAAGTAGTCTTCCAAGAAGCAATAAGATGACTTCCGTATTATGTCAGTGGTGTTTCCGTATTATGTCAGTGGTGTTTCCGTATTATGTCAGTTGTGGTTCCGTATTATACCAGTGGTGTTTCCGTATTATGTCAGTGGTGTTTCCGTATTATGTCAGAGGTGTTTTCTGTATTTATGTCAGTGGTGTTTCCGTATTATGTCAGAGGTGTTTCCGTATTATGTCAGTGGTGTTTCCGTATTATGTCAGCGGTGTTTCCGTATTATGCCAGTTGTGGTTCCGTATTATGCCAGTGGTGTTTCCGTATTATGTCAGTGGTGTTTCCGTATTATGTCAGTGGTGTTTCCGTATTATGTCAGTGGTGTTTCCGTATTATGTCAGCGGTGTTTCCGTATTATGTCAGTGGTGTTTCCGTATCATGTCAGAGGTGTTTCCGTATTATGTCAGTGGTGTTTCCGTATCATGTCAACGGTGTTTCCGTATTATGTCAGTGGTGTTTCCGTATCATGTCAACGGTGTTTCCGTATTATGTCAGCGGTGTTTCCGTATCATTGCAACGGTGTTTCCGTATTATGTCAGTGGTGTTTCTGTATCATGTCAGAGGTGTTTCCGTATTATGTCAGAGGTGTTTCCGTATTATGTCAGTGGTGTTTCTGTATCATGTCAGAGGTGTTTCCGTATTATGTCAGAGGTGTTTCCGTATTATGTCAGAGGTGGTTTCGTACTATGTCAGTGGTGTTTCCGTATTATGTCAGAGGTGTTTCCGTATTATGTCAGAGGTGTTTCCGTATTATGCCAGTGGTGGTTCCGTATAATGCCAGTGGTGTTTCCGTATTATGTCAGTGGTGTTTCCGTATTATGTCAGAGGTGTTCCGTATTTTGTCAGAGGTGTTTCCGTATTATGTCAGTGGTGTTTCCGTATTATGTCAGTGGTGTTTCCGTATTATGCCAGTTGTGGGTCCGTATTATGTCAGTGGTGTTTCCGTATCATGTCAGTGGTGTTTCCGTATTATGTCAGTGGTGTTTTCGTATTATGTCATTGGTGGTTCCGTATTATGTCAGTGGTGTTTCCGTATTATGTCAGTGGTGTTTCCGTTGGATAAAACCAATGAGTTAAGATTTGGAAAAAACGCTTATACGATATCAAACAGAATCAGTTTTGAATGGGTCTGCCCGAAAGAAAAGAAATTACGCACTGGCTGTTTTAGAACTTCAGGCGGGGAAGTCCCGTGGCCAATGTTTTGGATCTTATGTCCGAACCAGATGGCCGCTCACAGATATTTTTGCTGTTTTCATCTAATTCTGCCAACGATAGCCACATGTTGTACCCTGCATGAGTTAACCATCAACCTTCGGGTTCCGGTGGTAAATGATAACTCATCCTTTATATCGGCGTTACATCTAACACTCGGCAGAGAAATCGCAGTGGAAGTCCGACTGTTTTGGTTTTGGACATCGTCGACTGCGATTTGTCTGCAGAGTGTAAGACGTAACACCGTTATAAAGCGGCCATCTTGTTCGGACAAAAGATCGTAAACATTGATCTCGTGATACCCCGCCTTAACATTTTCCAAACAAAAGATGCTTTTTTTAAATTATTTAAAAGCTTTCACTTAACCTACTAGTAAACAAATCGTGTTTTTTTCTCATCCTGTTAGTAATGTCTATGTTTGCCTTGTATTTGGACCAGTACGAAGTTCCCTTACTATAGAACGGGTCCAACACTCACCTCTCCGTGCTGACATCGAACTGTTGTCGTACACGTGTTGTAGTCGGTGATAGAGGTATTACACTGGTAACACGTCATCGCTGCAAACAACACGATCGTTATAAACAAACGCCCGATGGCTTGGTATCATAGAAACGCAATGAAAACGACTGATAAACATTGTCAAAATTAGAAGTTATTATTTCTCGTTATTCTCTTGCATTAAAGTTGTTTGTGTGTGTTTTTAGATTAAGTTAAGAATCACACAGGTAAATGCGAAAATGCATTCCTTTATTACAGCAGTTTATGATCAATGCATTCCTTTATTACAGCAGTTTCTGATCAATGCATTCCTTTATTACAGCAGTTTATGATCAATGCATTCCTTTATTACAGCAGTTTATGATCAATGCATTCCTTTATTACAGCAGTTTATGATCAATGCATTCCTTTATTACAGCAGTTTATGATCAATGCATTCCTTTATTACAGCAGTTTATGATCAATTTTGTAAATAGAGGTATGATGAACAGATCATAAAATATGTTATATTGACTTTTAAAAAACATCATCATAAATATAAAGCAAATGAATTATACAAGCAAACAAACTAACCATCTAATACTTCAACATACACACTATTCTCAGACCTTCACATAAATAAATAACACGTGTATAGGTTTATACAAGAGGCTGAACTTTGTGCCAGAAAACATCCACATACAGAAAATGCAGACATTGAAGATTTACCAATGTTTATGAATATCATGACTATTTGACAGTGAAATAAGACATGTTTAGTCTGACATAGTAATTCTTATATAATAAACCTTCTCTTATCTATGTAAATAAGTGGTAAATAATGAAATTGATGTCGTCACTATAACGCCTTTATGACGTCCCTTACGACACAGACAAAGCTTGCTCCATACAGGTTTTCAGGAAGGATCGGTGCTACTTTATCTTTGTTCAAAACCTTCTTCAAATTATACCCAAAATAATGGTTGTACTTACGACAAAAGTTACAAAACCTTGGACAGACTGAAATCGCGAAGTTTCTATCAGTACACATGTCTGGACGATCCGCCTGTAAGGCCCTGCATGCTAGTGGATCAATGTCAGCACAGGGTGTCTGTCCCTCGACGGACACAGCAATACCAATCAGCACCAATAACCACGTGTCTGAAATATGTGTCACGCTGACGGTAACGGTATTCGTCGTATGTATATAACATTAGTGTTAACAGAACTTTGTTCACGCTCAGACGGGAAGTAAATAATATCAATAATGACAACTCCTTTTTGCAAGTTGTGCGGGAAGTCAAAATCATCGTTTTGTGACGATTCTAGTATAAACCAATGTGACAATATTAGAAAATAAACAAAATGGGAAATGGAACTTTTATCTACAACGCTTCCTATTTAATATACGAAGCCTAGCTGACCAAATAGGCATCAATAGTGGGCCCAGGAAGGAAGGGGGTGAGTGTCGACGTCAGGAATGTGTTGGTTTATTAAAGAATTATACAGTGAATGTTGTTTTAAGCTATCATTGTGTTGATAGGTAAACAAAACAACTAACAGCTTCATACAGACATCAGTCATACAGAAAGCTAAAGTGTGGCCTTTCTGAATGACCCGCGTCCTGTGTTAAGGTTAAGGTAGCATTAGCCTCAGTTAAGATTCAATAACTGTTCAAGAATGATCATTTAAGACAAATATAGAGGAATAAAAGGCGGATTTTAGCTTAACCGTACCTAAATTACATCAAAGTAATAGTCGTTGTCATGATGGGTACTTCCTTTATGTACCCGGTTATTTTAAAGTATACAAACTATATATACTTCCATGTACCCAGGGTACAGTATACCAGAGACATAGATAACATATGTTATACGAGGGTTGGTAGGGAAGTTCGTGGACTGGAACTAGAAAAGAAATATTCAGAAGTTTACATTTTTAAGATACATGTAATCATACAGTTTGATCTATTATCTCTTTATTGTATCAATTTTATGAATGTGTGATTCATATTTAAACAAACATAACATTAAACATTAATGAGGTAGTGCATACCCGGAGCACGGCAGCGTTCTTGTAAAACGCGACGTCATGATAACGTCAAGATAAAGTTAAATGTCCTTTCAAACCTTTTCCGTGTAGTCACCTCGTGTTTAAACGCATTTTATGTGTCTTTGTACCTTTTTATTGTAGACATCAAAATACCAGTAACTGTCATAGGATTTAACCAGATTTCGAGTGTATGTCCATTCCGAATTTGGTGTTGAAGAATCATGCCTTTCCGGTCCATGAAAATATAAACACATGTTTCCCATTACTTTTTTTGTACTTGTGCCTTCTTTGGGGGAGGAGTCCTTTGGGTTTTCCATATGCAGGACTGTGCTCTGGATCGAAATGCCGTAACCATGTCTCGTCCGTTGTTATTATGCAATCAAGGACTCCTTCACCTTCGCTTCGTTTAATAAACATTTCCGTGCCGCGAACTCTGCCTTCCCGTTTATGGTCCTTCAGTAGTCGCCGAACCCAACGTGCGAACACCTATGACGTTCCTAATTCATCACTAACTTCAATGTATAGTTGGCGGGGAAACACCAAGATTGGACGCAAAACTTCTGAAAGTGTGCCTTCTCTCACTGTAAACCAAGTTTTTGACGTTGCCTAAAAAGGTGCCTCTGATAGAACTTTTAGGTACAGGTGGACAGCAACTTGTTCATCATCATCTTTTGAATCTCTCCAATTCTTTAACCGTTTATACCATTCGAATGCTAGTGATCTGCTACAATTCTTAACTGTGCTGGAGCTCTTTAACATGCGGAACGTCTCAGTTGGTATCCGATCAAGGCAAAAGCAAAATTTAACCACTGACTTAACCTCAACGTTGCCAGTTGACGTCATGGTTTCTTTAGTTTAAATTACGACCATGTTGATGAAAATCATTGTAACTTTTGAACGCAGAACCGGAATAACATCACCATTACCGGTTATGATGTCAATGGTACAGGATCACAAAAGACAACCTCGCGGATATTTGCGGCAGCGTGATCATTTTCTATTGAATGATAAGTCAAAATGAAAAAGCTTGAATAACATGTAAATTTTTATGTGCTCCGGGTGCGTCGACCCACGATACTATGGAGACTGATGATTCGGCAAATAAAAGACAAAACCTTTTTTTTCACATGCTTTGCGTTGACAAAGGATTATTCGATGTTTATTCAAGATTTCAATATTTTATGACAGAATATAAAAAGGTTATGAGAACAGTCCACGGACGTCCCTACCAACCCTCGTATATGTCTCTGAGTATACAGACTATACTTCCATGTACCCTGTGTACAGTATACAGACTATACTTCCATGTACCCCGGGTACAGTATACAGACTATACTTCCATGTACCCGAGTACAGTATACAGACTATACTTCCATGTTCCCCGGGTACAGTATACAGACTATACTTCCATGTACCCCGGGTACAGTATACAGACTATACTTCCATGTACCCCGGGTACAGTATACAGACTATACTTCCATGTACCCCGGGTACAGTATACAGTCTATACTTCCATGTACCCCGGGTACAGTATACAGTCTATACTTCCATGTACCCGAGTACAGTATACAGACTATACTTCCATGTACCCCGGGTACAGTATACAGACTATACTTCCATGTACCCCGGGTACAGTATACAGTCTATACTTCCATGTACCCCGGGTACAGTATACATACTATACTTCCATGTACCAAGGGTACAGTATACAGACTATACTTCCATGTACCCCGGGTACAGTATACAGACTATACTTCCATGTACCCCGGGTACAGTATACAGTCTATACTTCCATGTACCCCGGGTACAGTATACAGACTATACTTCCATGTACCAAGGGTACAGTATACAGACTATACTTCCATGTACCAAGGGTACAGTATACAGACTATACTTCCATGTACCAAGGGTACAGTATACAGACTATACTTCCATGTACCCCGGGTACAGTATACAGTCTATACTTCCATATACCCCGGGTACAGTATACAGACTATACTTCCATGTACCAAGGGTACAGTATACAGACTATACTTCCATGTACCAAGGGTACAGTATACAGACTATACTTCCATGTACCCCGGGTACAGTATACAGGCTATACTTCCATGTACCCCGGGTACACTATACAGACTATACTTCCATGTACCAAGGGTACAGTATACAGACTATACTTCCATGTACCAAGGGTACAGTATACATACTATACTTCCATGTACCAAGGGTACAGTATACAGACTATACTTCCATGTACCCCGGGTACAGTATACATACTATCCTTCCATGTACCCCGGGTACAGTATACAGACTATACTTCCATGTACCTAGGGTACAGTATACAGACTATACTTCCATATACCCAGGGTACAGTACACAGACTATACATCCATGAACCCAGGGTACAGTATACAGACTATACTTCCATGTACCAAGGGTACAGTATACAGTCTATACTTCCATGTACCAAGGGTACAGTTTACAGTCTATACTTCCATGTACCCCGGGTACAGTATACAGTCTATACTTCCATGTACCCCGGGTACAGTATACAGACTATACTTCCATGTACCAAGGGTACAGTATACAGACTAGTATACTATACTTCCATGTACCAAGGGTACAGTATACAGACTATACTTCCATGTACCAAGGGTACAGTATACAGTCTATACTTCCATGTACCCCGGGTACAGTATACAGTCTATACTTCCATGTACCCCGGGTACAGTATACAGACTATACTTCCATGTACCTAGGGTACAGTATACAGACTATACTTCCATGTACCAAGGGTACAGTATACAGACTATACTTCCATGTACCAAGGGTACAGTATACAGTCTATACTTCCATGTACCAAGGGTACAGTATACAGACTATACTTCCATGTACCAAGGGTACAGTATACAGTCTATACTTCCATGTACCCCGGGTACAGTATACAGTCTATACTTCCATGTACCCCGGGTACAGTATACAGACTATACTTCCATGTACCTAGGGTACAGTATACAGACTATACTTCCATGTACCTAGGGTACAGTATACAGACTATACTTCCATGTGCCTAGGGTACAGTATACAGACTAAACTTCCATGTACCCAGGGTACAGTATACAGACTATACTTCCATGTACCCAGGGTACAGTATACAGACTATACTTCCATGTACCCCGGGTACACTATACAGACTATACTTCCATGTACCCCGGGTACAGTATACAGACTATACTTCCATGTACCCGAGTACAGTATACAGACTATACTTCCATGTACCCCGGGTACAGTATACAGAGTATACTTCCATGTACCAAGGGTACAGTATACAGACTATACTTCCATGAACCAAGGGTACAGTATACAGACTATACTTCCATGAACCAAGGGTACAGTATACAGACTATACTTCCATGTACCCCGGGTACAGTATACAGGCTATACCTCCGTGTACCCCGGGTACAGTATACAGACTATACTTCCATGTACCCAGGGTACAGTATACAGACTATACTTCCATGTACCAAGGGTACAGTATACAGACTATACTTCCATGTACCAAGGGTACAGTATACAGACTATACTTCCATGTACCCCGGGTACAGTATACAGACTATACTTCCATGTACCCGAGTACAGTATACAGACTATACTTCCATGTACCCAGGGTGAAGTATACAGAATATACTTCCATGTACCCGAGTACAGTATACAGACTATACTTCCATGTACCCGAGTACAGTATACAGACTATACTTCCATGTACCCCGGGTACAGTATACAGGCTATACCTCCGTGTACCCAGGGTACAGTATACAGACTATACTTCCATGTACCCCGGGTACAGTATACAGTCTATACTTCCATGTACCCCGGGTACACTATACAGACTATACTTCCATGTACCCCGGGTACAGTATACAGACTATACTTCCATGTACCCCGGGTACAGTATACAGACTATACTTCCATGTACCCCGGGTACAGTATACAGTCTATACTTCCATGTACCCCGGGTACAGTATACAGACTATACTTCCATGTACCCGGGGTACAGTATACAGACTATACTTCCATGTACCCAGGGTACAGTATACAGACTATACTTCCATATACCCCGGGTACAGTATACAGACTATACTTGCATGTACCCCGGGTACAGTATACAGACTATACTTCCATATACTCCGGGTACAGAAAGAGTACTGAAATATACCCGGTCATCTGAGTTATTACAGTCATTAGAGAAAATAAACCAGACGTAAAGTAACTTAAATATTCTGTATAAAGAGTACTATAGTATCATCGATTACATTTTAGTACTTGTTCCGTACCTGGGTACATTGTAGTAAACACACATTGGACTCATATTGACAAAGACCAACCAAGCCTGCTTTGCGCGCATTTTTCAAAATACTTATTTGTTGGTATTCCTCTTTAAACCAGCTTTAATGAATATCATCAACAAAAGGTTTTATGAAATAAAGTAGATTTATACAACGTTATCTAGACCAATTTCATATACATGTGTCGTTCTCTACGTGATGTTATACTGTACCGTAAGTGTACATAAAATCACCGATCATCCCAGATAATGCTTAGGGGAATACCGATATAAATAAACAAATGTTGAAAATGCTATAAAATAGATAACTCACATTGAAGCGCCACCATGTTGCCGATACTGCCGCCTGTGTTCGGTATTGACCTGAATAATGACGCCCCTGTCCAATAGTTCGTGACATATCGTGGGGGCTATCTCTTAGATAACGGCATCAATGGAAACATGTGAACTTATATACTACTCAATCAAACAGCTCACTACATGCATTTACTTCAAAACCGGTTCTTAATCTTTAAATTATAACATTATTTACAGGTATTACCATATCTCTTAGAAAACGGCATCAATGGAAACATGTAAACGTATATACTACTCAATCAAACAGCTCACTACATGCATTAACTTCAAAACCGGTTCCTAATCTTTAAATTATAACATTATTTACAGGTATTACCAGGGAAAAGCAAAATAAAATGTATCTTAACGTTATTTTCGATGACCCTGTGTGTGTGTGTGCATGATAGGCCAAATTGACTGCGTTGTTAATTAACAGTTTTTCTTAACACGATTTTATAGCGGCGCCTAGGCTAATATTCAAATAAACAGCATAGGATATGATGTCTTGCCAAATACCATTTTTTCATGAAATATTAGGCTTCCTGCAGGAATCGAATCCGGAATGTCTGGACTAAGGTATCTGGCGAGAATCACATTATCCCCAGAGATCCATAGTAGACGAAATTATCAAATCATAAGTTCATTAAAACTCGACGTTTCTTTCATAGACAGGGATAATGGAGAATTCCAGTAGCAGGATATTTTATGATGAGGAATGTTATATAAAACGTGTCGATGGGTCTATTCCTGTCCAAATACTCTGGAATTTGCTCCACTCTCAACAGCACTTCAAGCATGTCGACGCGGTGATTAAGGGCCAAAAGTTGTGTTACATCAGTCTGGAAACGAAGTTTCCTATTTTGTTCAACGTGGTAACCGACCTTTCCGATTAGATCTATATTGGGAACTCGCCCATCTGTCATCGACTCTCATTCTTAACATTGTCGCGACATCATCATAGCAGATCGACATGCTTTGGAAGAGCTGTTTCGGTGAGTTTAACACTATCTTTAGTATTGCATTGTAACCAAGTCATGTGGCGGTGGTTTCTCGTGTTATCCCCCGTACCTGTTTCGATGTGAGGTATTGTCAGTCATAAGTCGTCCTCACTCATAAATCAGCTAACAGTATCAAGCTGTAAGAAACTTCTTAATTTTCATACGTATGTAGATTTTCGTTGTGTGTTGAGCAATAAGTTGACCCACACATTTTTTTATTTTTTATTTTTGAGTATAATGAACACTGTCTACTCTCGACTGAGTATTCAGTTGTTTAATGTAATCAGAAAAGCATGCTCTCCAGACTCGCTCCCTGCAAGCGGGCTTCGTCGGGTCTGTTGGCAGCAATTTCACGCGTGGCGGTTTTTTGCAGTCAAGATATGTTTAATTATTGCAAACTTATTTGTGTTGATGAGTTATTTTTTAAATTGTTGTTATATGACATTTCAAATAAAAAGCTTACTTTCAAACCTATATCAGTTTCTGGTTTTATATTCTCAATACAGAGTTTGCCCTAATTGCAGTGTGTGTTCCTTTGTAGAACATGTATGCTTAATCAAGTGTATGCATTCATATGAAATATACAAACATACACTTTATAAACAATGTAAAACAATTTATGTTCATGTTTAGATAATCACCTCGCGGGCTAGAGCCACCCTCAGAGCTAGGAATATATTAACGTTATCTACCGCCTGGGTAAGCTTTAGCCAATTACAAGGGCGTTTAGGATCACGTGGCTTATTTAATTAATGAGATCCTTGCTCTCCATAACTGCTGATCTTTCAGAACAAAAAAGGCAATTTCAGTTTAAATATAACAAGCCTCCTTCAACCTTCCCCCATCTCAATTCTTTTTAGTTTTCTAGAATTAAATTTCCTGTTTAATTCTCCATGTGGTTTGGCGTTTATTGCAGCCCAGATAAGTTTAATATTGCAAACTTAACTGTGCTCTATGAGTTGTTTTTTACATAGTTGTTTTTATGGCATTTCAATTATAAAGCATTGCTTGATTGAAATAAAAATTGCCTTGCTCGTTCTGAAAAGTACGAAGTAGTCGTTATTTTTCATTACCATTTTTGGACACCCCTGCAAACAATTTGAGCGGGTATATGCCTCAAATGCTTCAAAACCATTATACGGCTACATCCATAATGACACATGGTTACACCCCAGTACCCACATTGTACGTTCTAGATGATTCGAGACCATAAAGGGCATAGGAAAATTTTGCAGGTTTTCCTCCAAAATGCAGGGAAACCTAAATTCCATCGGCCATTTCTTTATTTCAGTTTTCGCAATAGTCATTGCTGCAATTCATGCACAGCAATCGTGCCAGGATATCGACACTTCAGCCTGTATATTGTTGGAAAAGCAGCAGCCGAACATATGTTCGAACCCTGCTATTGCTGAAAGTGCATGCAAACGGTATTGTAATCTATGCCGTAAGTTTGACTTTTCTTCTTCGTTTTCAAATTCTCTTTCTCCTTCTTGTTCTCATTTCATCGTATTCTTTTTCTACTTCAAAGTCTATCTCTCATTTTGTAAAATCTAAACTTGTATTTTCTTTCGAATAAAAAGGAAAGAAAAAACAGAAACCTTCCAAAATGTATATTTCCTTTTCATCGCAAGTCATAGTGTCTGGAATTCCCATTGAAATATTAGTGACAACAAAAGAATATTCTCTCCATGTGCAAAATCTTCATCTTTTTTCTTTCTTTTTTTGAGACATTTAACGTTGTTCGTATATTAAAAATTTCGTAAAATAATTTATTTCAACGGGAACTCAACAAGGAGTTTGTATCGTTTCAGTGATTGAGTGCTATGAGTGTACATACGTCATGAATAATGGCAGCGATTGTAACACAACCCAACTCTGTCAGACCGGGGAGGTAGTGTATCCTGATTTTATACCGTTCACGATAACCACAAAATACTGCTGGACTGGTTCATGAACCAAAACTTTTCGTCTCGATTCTATTTATCGGATAAAAATAACTTGAGAATTTGTGACTTACCCAAATTAAACCCGACAACAGTCGACAAAAATATACCATGAATACATGTATTGCTTGTATCTTTCAAAATACTAACGTGATAAATATTTGATATGGAGATTTATCTAAAATAGTGATATGCTACCATGACTAAACATGATATTAACAAATCTGGACTAAGTGGTGTATGGTTCTTCTTATAGGTAGAACTACTCAATTGTCCCGAGAAGTTTGGGCTGATATACTCTTAATTGATCGATCTTGATTCACTGACTCCCATTTTATCAAATATAGAGATATGCTTGGAACCTCACATCTTATTTTTCATCTTTGCCATGTTTATACAAAACAGGTTTGTATGAAGAAGGAGCTGAACTCCATTGTGGATGGGCATCATGAATATCAGATGTCGTGTGAGAGTAAAGCGGTATGTGGAGTTTAGTTAACTTGACCAGGAAATTCACCCATTTTACATGTACTAGATAAACCGACTGCTAGCAATTGATTCAGGAACTAGTGTACAGATGACAGTAAATGAAAGGCTTATTGTTATGAGTTATTTCTCCGATCAAAGGTGACCCAATCGAGGAAAGGGAATATATAAATATAAAAATATATAAATATAAATATACCAACAATCTTGGCTCTTTGTTTCTAAACCCTTTTTCAAGTCGGCATAGTTCCTGCACAATAACAAAGAAAGAAATGCGCAAACAAATAATCACCTTGAACATATTTCCAAAAAGAGGTGCAAGGAAAATAAGGACACCTCTACAACCATTGTGGGCGGATATTCGTCCGAAATGTTGAGTAAATGTTACACTGTAATCGCATGAACTATTGGTGCATATGCGTCAAATGGCGTTAATTGTTAATGTTAGACTGTTATCGCATGAACTATAGGTTCATATGCGTCAAATGGCGTTAATTGTTAATGTTACACAGTTATCACATGGACTATAGGTTCATATGCGTCAAATGACGTTTATTGTAAATGTTACACTGTTATCACATGAACTATATGTTCGTATGCGTCAAATGGCGTTAATTGTTAATGTTTCACTGTAATCACATGGACTATAGGTTTATATGAGTCAAATGGATTTAATTGTTAATGTTACACTGTTATCACATGAACTAAGGTTTATATGCGTCAAATGATGTTAATTGTTAATGTTACACTGTAATCATATGAACTATAGGTTTATATGTTTTACTGTAACCACATGAACTAAATGTTTATATGTTACACTGTAACCACATGAACTATAGATTCATATGCGTCAAATGACGTTAATTGTTAATGTTACACTGTTATCACATGAACTATAGGTTCATATGCGTCAAATGGCGTTAATTGTTAATGTTACACTGTAATCATATGAACTATAGGTTTATATGTTTTACTGTAACCTCATGAACTAAATGTTTATATGTTACACTGTAACCACATGAACTATAGGTTCATATGCGTCAAATGACGTTCTAGTTCAACTCTTCATTGACAGACATGTGACGGGACTGGGCTAAATATAAACTTCGTGGGTAAACGTGACTTACACGTGCGTGACGTAAGCGTGTCCTGCTGTACGACAGATCTGTGTAACGCACCGGAAATGCCGACAACAACAACTCTTAAACCTACAACAACCGTGATGACGGTACAAGGTACGACCAATACTTCACTATCACACATTCTGGATTATCTTACTGAGTAATGTTTTACGAATAGATTTACGAAAAATATAGGAGTAAAAGCCGTTCCAGAACTGAAAGATGTAGATATACGGCACTGACGAAGAGACCTGTGTCACTCAGTTAATGACTATAACCTTATTTAAAGTCAAAATATGGATGTATAATATCTTTAACAAAAAAAAGACGAAATTGCCATCGGACATGTCATTGGGGGCGTCTCGTAGCGACGATTCCAATGCCGTGTTACTCTGCAACACTGCTTTTCTTAACATTGAAATAAATTACGGAATGAAGTTTTGAACTTACACAAGTTCTTATCATAAGATTCTCCTAATAGAATACAAGAGAAAATTGATGCAAGCCTCAAAGTCGCCCGCAAAAATTTTGATTTGTCTTCCTAAACAAACCATCCAACATAATATGAAATGAATAGAATAGAAATTTATCTATGATACGTACAGACATATTTCGTCATTCAAACTCATTAGAAAGAGCTTGTTACTCGGTTAATGAAAGCAGTTGCACATGACATTAGCTGTTTTAAACATAGTTTTGTTGCTGACTGTTTAATCAAAGGTAGAAAAAAATGAATCTGAAACGACTCATGATGAAAGACAATCAGACCTAATCAATAAATGTTGGAAGAGCATTACACAAGGGCTGTTTTCTAAGGGACGGTAAATCTTATTACCTTGGTTTAATATATTTCTATAATTAATTTATTGTAAAGCTTCTGAATCTTTAAAGGCATTGCAACAAAACAAGATATGACTTTTAATACGTTGTACTTATATTTTTACATTACAATTAACTTAAAAGTTCTTTAAATTCCCTTTTACAGAGTAATTGAGATTGTGACACTTTCACATGATGCTTTCAGAAGAGTGAATACTATAAGGTTTGTTTACAATTAGCAATAAAACAAGGTCAGCTGAGAAACGTTGGGAACCAATAAATCCCAAGAATTTCTCCACTTTGACTGTTCACATTGTTAATATTGGATAAACGGCAGTATTTTTATGTGTTTCACGTGATTATCACGTGATATCAAAAGTGCAAGCGTTATACTGGCATGATCCAGTGGGTTTTCGCTATGTTTCAACATAGTCTATCATAATCTATAATTCATATTACCCAGTTTTGCAGGTTATCTGAGTGCTTGTATGCTTTTAAAAAATATGCAACGGAAGGATTTAACCAGCAAACCCATATAGAAATTGTGTCTTTCTAATCTTTTATGAAAGTTGTCTGTAATTATTTTCAATTTCTGCCAACACCAAGTATGAATTGAAAACTGCTTATTCAAATACGGATATTGAATTTCGAAGTCAGATGTCAAACAAACACGCGATAATACATTTGCAGCAGAAACTAGGATCTATTGAGGAGGAAAAAGAAACAAACTTTTCAATACAAACTATTTCTGTATATTATTTGTCATACTTTGTAATTGGCATCAGTTGAATCTTACAATTTGGATACTTCTTAAATTCTCATGTACATAAAACTTAAGCAATGATAATGGTCATGGAAGCTGCACCATTGTTCATTTTCTTTAAATGTCTACCAAATATGATTAAACGGTTTGTTCCCGGAACGTCGACTCAAATTTTATCACACCTGGGTGGTTTTAAGATATTGGGAAATCATTGTGAAAGAAGGAAGAATTCCTTACAATGAAGCACTTTTTCTCCGATTATATTTTACGCGCGATCCATTTGTTTTCTTATGAAACAATCAATTTAGTTATAATCTTAGTTGTACCATTTTTGTTCAGTATTGACATAGTACTAACGAAAGGTTAAAAATGTATGACAAATAACTGAAGACAACTGATAACATAAAAGTCTTTTTAAAATGATATGAAAGTATATTTACATGGCATAGTGTGGAAGGAGAGGCAATACTCTTTTTTGCGCATGTTCAATTCTAAAGAACGACGGAACTAAAAGCAGGCAGTATCTATAAGATATGAAGATAATATTTTAATTGCAGTATTGGTCAGATGAAACCATTGCAAGAGAAAAGCAATTAATAAACTGTCCACTAATTACTTGATATCTTTGAGACAACACTAATAGAAAACTACAACTTTTAAGTGAGAGCTACTTTATTAACACTAACCAATCCAAGCCTTTTAGAATGTTTCATAAAGTAAAGCGATGTGCCCAAACTTCGCATGGAAGACACATGTGCATTCCTGCCAAAACAGACGATTACATATGACAATTGTAAGAGCGAGCAGGACGTGGGACATTCTATGTTGATATAATTAGAACTACACAAGGATCACAATATTAGCATCTACTGTCACTTATGAAACACAGAGTTCGCATCACATTTAGGCTTGTTGTTGATGCTATCGCACCAAATGCCTTAAAATTAAATGTACGGTACGAACATAATACGGAACGAATCGAATGGAAAAAGACCAAAGCGTTTTGGCAGAGACATAGATAACATGTTATCTATGTCTCTGGTTTTGGTGATTAACTTTTTGTTTTTTATAAAAAACAACTTAAAAGCACATGTATAGATACTTTCTGATTGTGGACTGTTGCTTTACCAAAAGAAAGAGGGCGATTTAAAGGATAGGTTGTCGATAATTCTGCCTAAAGACTGAAAACCGCATTTTCCATCGGCACTAAGACCGTAACGGCTACCGTTTTCTTTGTTATTTTCGTCGATCAAAATGGAATTTATAGGCTCTGAACTAAAGACTGAATCACTGCATACATAAATAATTTTTTAATCGTAAACAACTATATACAATCAATGCTAAAGCGGTTAAAAAGAAATGTTTGAGGGAAATAAACCGGGTGGGTCGGTCTTTTAACAAAGCCGATTTAACAGTTGAGATGAAACGAGCACCTGCAAACGAATTCCATTGGTCAAATTGTTTGACTGCCACCTCATAGATTACGTTATAAAGTATAGGGTTTTAGAACATTAATGATAGAGCCAGTCTTAAAGACCTCGTCAGACGAGTTTGTACGTTAGACTGGCACTCGGTAACATATTATTGATAAAGAGTACAGATTTTTAGGCTAACTAAAAGAGATACAGGCTGAAAAATGGAATTGTTACTGTTAGAAATTAATCCTATTTCTCTTAATAAAACCTTTTAAGAACACAAAAACATTTCTATAACAATGAAAATAGTAGAAAAGGTCAACGGCTAATAAAAGAAAAGCCTCTGTTATGAATTATTTTCAAAATAATGGAAACAAAAATAAATATAGCATCCCTTTCCCCATATGCACTAACCAAAAGTTTATACATATATGATCGCCGCCTTCTGGCGGGCGATCAACAATATCAGTTGACAATGTTTTACATAAAAACAATATGTGCATTATAAAGTTGGATGGAAGCCATTTTAACCAAATCATAAATCATTCTTTACGGTATAATTCAGATTCAATTCAGACATTTCCAGATTCCATTCAGGTGTCCGTATGAAGTATCCCGATACAATTCAGACAATGAATTTCCATATATGCTTAAACATACGAGTATATGCTTCAACACATCGTTTATTTGAAGTGCCAGGAATGAGGGAGGGTTTATCAACAGTTCATTGCACGAAGATAGTGCATCAGTTGGTGTATAGATAAAGATGTCATGGAAAAGTCAGAGAACTCAAGTAGTTACCGCTTTGTTCTCCGTTTAATTCATCCTCTTTTATTATTATAGCATACTAATTTTCATACATTGCTTCAAGTGGTGTTGATTAAGAAATTGGTGTAATCATTGGTTTAGATAAGATGGAAAGGATTAACACAGTAAAACAACAAATAATGAAGGAAAATATCCTTTCTGATATAATATCAAATATGAACCAAAGCTGAAATAGGAGACATCGCTTAAAAAGCGTCATGTCTCATATAATCAAGATGCTTTAAATCCAATTGCGTGATGCAGGTACATGAACGCTGTAGCAGTGGAAACGTTAAACAGAAACCGCATATAAACCTCTTTACATATAAACGTATTAAGTTGTAGGAGTAGAAACATTCAACTAAGACCACAAAATAACTCTTTTAATCTTTAGGCTGCAGGAAAGACGTCATCATTATGGTGGACGAATCAGCTAGTATGAAACGATACGAATCAAACGTCATGCACTTCTTGTCCGACCTCGTCATGGGACTCAACATCGGACCCAGCGATTCCCTCGTTTCCATGGCAACGTTCGCCGGTAACGTGGCTGACCGCTGGGACCTGGACACGTACACGGACAAGCAGGCCCTCCTTCAGGCCGTGAACGGGGTCCATTTTACCGGGGGTAGCGGGGACAACACAGTCGCCATGGCCTACCTCGTGAACAAGGCCACGTCAGTGAAGGTCGGCGATCGCCCGGCCGTACCGGACACCATTATACTTATCACTGACGACACCTCTCACAGCGCCTTCCAGACGTCGCTGCTGGCGGCGGCTCTCGATAGGATTAGCAACGACATCATCACCGTGGGTATAGGGTCCGCCGCCGCCTCCACGGAGATCGATAAGATAGCCACGGACTCCGGACACGCTTTCCACCTCCGCAGTCCGCTGGCTCTGCGCTCACTTACTCCCAAAATGCTGGCTTTAGTCTGTAAATGAAACAAGTATGATATTAAAGGAAAGCGTTCAAATTAACCGTATACATGTTTGTCTTTTGTTGTCAAACTTTGGCCCTTGAGTTTAGGTACACGATCACGGTTATTTACTTTCGGTAAACAACATTGCTTGATTGAATGCATTAATGTATGTCTATTGGTCGTTTAAGATAATGTTTGCACAACTTCAGGTTTATCGTTTTTAGAGTAGGTCTTTTTCTGCATTTTCAACCAAGAAATCAAAAATCTAAAAGACCTGATTCAATCCGTATTGACTTCAGTCGCCTATAAGTAAAGTTTCAGTATGGAACTTGTGGAACTGTCTGAGATTTCGTAATGGTTCCTCGCCGAATGACCTCAAAAATACATTCTCCCGATATCCCGTTCGTTAACCAGTAAAATATCATGCAATTCACCATTCAATTTTGTTGATAATAGATGTTTTCATAAACAATGATACCCAAAACAAGCAAATGGTAAAATCTATGCACAATCGGTTTGTTTGGAAAGAGTATCGCAGCTTTAGTCGATGGTGCGGTTACGGACTTCGAATATCAATTTTGAATTGCATCGGCGAGGAAGAATTACGCAATCAGCCAATTCCACGTGTTCAAAACTTTACCTTTAGGCGGTTGGATTCAAATAGGGTTGAACCATGTTTTTAGATGTATGATAACTTGTCTGAAAATATAGAAAACTAGCAAAAACCTACCCTTAAACCGTTAAACCGCAACTTGTGCAATCGATTTCATCGTGAGCAACATGGTGGTGCAGCAGAGCGATAACCAGCCGTGTTCGTGAGGGTACCGACATTGTCGAAATCAAAAGTTCAACACTAGCACGACTGTAATTACAGGTGGACTAGTCGACAGTATGTGTTTGTTTAAACAGTATAAGTAATTCATTATTAAGAGCCAAATATCTCAAAACGTGACACATGTTTAGACTATGCTGCTATACTAAATCACTCACTAAGGATTCCACGACGCATTTAACTTGAAAGCAACCGAAAACAAAAAATAAAAAATAGAGAAAATATTTAAAAAATGAACCAGAGTGTTTATGTTTGGCAAAACATATATGCTAAAGGATTTTATGTACTATCCATGCTATAGATTCTTACCATGTTCGATGAAAATCGCTCACAAAAATGTCCCCAAGGTGTCCACCCGGGAGCGAAATTAAGTGTAATATTTGACCATTACCATATAGTGTGGACAGTTGGAGAACGGCTATAGGTATTGTCGTTCGTTAACCTATATTTACCTACTCGATAAGTAGAACATGTTTTATTGTTTCATTTTTCATATCTAAAATCGATTATAAAGATATATCGGAATACATTTGCGAATCATTCTAACATCTTTCTTAACTTGAGCGGTTAAACGTCAAGAGATTGAGATCACTGGGTGCATATTTTGGTTTGGTCAAAATGTTTTGAAATAGTGTCTGCTTAAGCCAATTATAGTTAAAATGTCCATAAAATATAGGAACTGTAAAATTAAAGTATTTAACCTCCATTTAACGCCGTTTTTCATAGAGATTTTGCTTTACAATACAATTTACAATTTAACAGAATGGACTTTCGAATTAGACTTCTTTTTGATACGATTTCGACTGCATACAGGGGAAAATTGGCGACAGGAATGCATGGTCAAAGTATGCTGGGTGTGATACTCGACGACAGTACTTAATATGTATAATTGTCGCATGACAATAACAATGAAGCATATGGTGGAAACCGATGCAGTGCTGCAACGACTTATAGAAACTACAAAGCGCACGCATTCATATACAATCATAACGATAGTTCATCAATCATGTAACAATTTGGGCAAGGGCATTTTTGCATTTCATTCGTTTGGAATTCCCTTTGGTGAACAGAAAAGTATAAGATCTAAACAACAACTATAAAAATAAGAACTAAATGGATTGTCACTGTTTAATCATGATAATCAATTACACGACACAAGCTGGGATGCGAGCCCGGATATGGCCTCTTTTTCTAAGCTGGCGTAGCTCGTGACATGAAGCACGTGACTATTATCGGTAGCAAGTTGTTCGATGTTCCCGTTGCTTGGGCCAACGCCAATGATGATGACGTCATTGCTGAGACTCTGAACCTGCTGTGTTAACGCGGCGTTCACCTGTGATGCTTGTGTTGCGTCAGCGATAAAGACAATGACGTCACGATAGTCTGGTCTGTCACCGGATTTCGCGGTCGTAGCATGGTTAACAAGGTACTGTATGGCGTTGTTTGTATTCTGCACGTTTGTGAGGATGCCGCCGTGGAAATGTGTCGTCTGCAGCGCTCGGAGTAGAGAGAAGCGAGTCAGATGTTCCTGGAGCCCGAATACTTCGTTCGTCTGGAGGTCGTATGTATAGAGGGAGACGAGACTCTCATTCATTCCGATTTTTAGCCGGTTCACGGTATGGAATAGGAATGTGACAATTTCTGAGGAGATGTAGTCGATTTTCGGATTTGAGGTGTCCACCATAAATATGATGTCCTTCCCACATCCTGGATATAGAAGAAAAACAACAATACGAGAATTATATTTATTTATGCATGTAACAAGCAAGTTGGATTATTTCTTCCTACTTGCGTTGGTTACTAACAATAAAGAAAGACCATCAGAAGCCGTGATATTTGAGAGACTTGTCCACGGTCTTCGGCAATAACTTATGGAATGCTTTGTCAAAAAGCTATAACAATTCATTACCTATAAAATACTTTCTTGAAGATAAATTGCCCATAGCCTACTTCTTGATGAGATCAATTATATACTCCACAATTAGCATTGGCTTGTAAGCCCCTACACGTATATATAGAAGAAACTCGGCATATTAGTTTATCAATCAGTCCAATCTAACTCGATTTGTCGCACATTCAAAGTGTAGAAGCAGCATTTTTCTTTTATTTTTATGATTATTGATAACATTGTTTAATTTTGACCGTTCACAAAAATACACATATGGAGATATTAGCAAACGACTGAGTAATTTACCGTGCACGACATTCGGCTGTGGATAGTTACAGAAGTCTTCCGAGCAGCATGACAATGTGATGTCACGTGACTGCATACTTCTTTTTCCGAAAGGAAACACAACCCCAGTACCGTCACACAACTGAAAGACAAACATGAATGTGTAGGTTGTGTGGTTTTAGAGAACATAATCTAAAATGAAATCGCGATCACCACAACATAGTGGGCCCGGTATAAGTTCCAACGAGAGAGAAAATGTATTCTAAAGTTGCCATTGTGCATTAAGAAAATGTATTCGGAGACCTGTGTGCTTTTCTAAGAAAACATCTCTTAAGTATTTAAGAAAGTCAAACGTCAGGAACACCATGTGAAAACTCGAAGGGCTAGATAATATACGGAGGCATTGTATTGGAAAATGAAAGAATGTGGTGCATACTCGTACATATTACCCCATGTTATTTCCATAGTTATTAGGCCCTTCTCAAGTCATCAAATATAGCACAGGCACGTGCATATTAATCACAATGGAAGTTTTATAATTAGTTTTTGTGATAAGAGAGTATCGAGGCATTTGAAATCGCCTCATTTAAGAGACATGTAAGAATGAAATGAGCTTTAACTGTTCATTAAACTAATCTTGTTTGATTTCTGAAATATTATTCGGTATGGAAGCTATGCTATGAGTTTTCTCAGTTTTCAATACACACATGTTGAAAAGGATCCTTGGTACCACTAATATACACGATCCCGACCCGTCAGTTTACTATTAATATGGACGGGACTCACCTCTTTCCGTTCACAGGTCATCTGGTACTCATGGTGACCATCAACAATTGACCGGAGCTCCTTTCTCATACATACCTGTAAAGTATATATGCTAATGTTAACTTTTAATACTTTCCATGGTGTCTCATTTACGCACATACGCACTCTTTTACCCTATTCTATCTGTCTCTCTAATTGTCTCTATTTCTCCTCATCCCTCTCTCTCTATGCCGGTAAATTTACAAGTATATGTAACATATGTTTGCATTGCATTTAGCTTAGACCTACAACTTAGATTAGTCACTCTCGATTCTGTTTCCTGGATACATAACCAGTACTCGCGCCGAGTGTGGATTAATGACAGGTAAAAGCTAAATAAGCTAAAAGTTTAAACTTTAACAAGATTGACTGTAACACCTTACCTCACCATCGCCGCAAACCGTTGTTGTATTACATTCATGGTAGTCCAGTACGGTCGTATTACAGTCGTAGCATTCGACGGCTAGAATAGACAAAAGACGATTTGGTAAGGAAGACGATTAAGCGAGAGGGAAAAGACCATGAGAACAGAAATGAGTGAATGTGTTACACCGCATCTCCGTCAGAGCATCCGACAGCCAAATGTTGGAAGAAAGCGAATATGAATATCCGAAAAGGGGATACGGAGAAACACGATTAGATGAAGGAGATGAGAAAGAGAATATGATTAAACGACTGTGGTGGACAGAGAACACGGCTAAGTAAAAAGAATATGATTAAACGACTGTGGTAGGCAGAGAACACGGCTAAGTAAAGGAGATGAGAAAGATAATATGTTTTAACGACTGTGGTGGACAGAGAACACGGCTAAGTAAAGAGAATATGATTAAACGACTGTGGTGGGCAGAAAACACGGCTAAGTAAAGGAGATGAGAAAGAGAATATGATTAAACGACTGTGGTGGACAGAGAACACGGCTAAGTAAAAAGAATATGATTAAACGACTGTGGTGGGCAGAAAACACGGCTAAGTAAAGGAGATGAGAAAGAGAATATGATTAAACGACTGTGGTGAACAGAGAACACGGCTAAGTAAAGAGAATATGATTAAACGACTGTGGTGGGCAGAAAAAACGGCTAAGTAAATGAGATGAGAAAAAGAATATGATTAAACGACTGTGGTGGACAGAAAACACGTCTAAGTAAAGGAGATGAGAAAGAGAATATGATTAAACGACTGGGGTGAAAAGAGAACACGGCTAAGTAAACTACTCACTATTCGATTAGATAATTTGGTAATGAAAGACATCACGATTTTAAAAGTGCTAAAGAGTTCATTATTGCGTGAGGACGATGAGAAAGGTACACGATTTATTGAAAAATATGAGAAAGAGTAGATAATTAAGTGAGGAAGATCAGATAGAGAACACAATAAAGTGTTTTCGTAGAAAAAGCGTACACGATCAATCGACGAATATGATGGAAGATTGTCCGATTGAGCGAGACGAAAAGAGAACAGGAACACAAATACATGAATGTGTAACACCTCATTCCCAGTAGTGAAACACGTCCGTTCATTCGATGGTTACAAAGGATGGGAAAGTGAACGTGAATAAGCGAATAGAGAAAAAACATATTCTCTAATACCATTCGGTAGTGTTGTTTTGAATAAATAAGACGTCTTTTTTGCGCAGACTGGTGTAATGCCAAATTGTATTCATGTATCAGCATGTCATTAGCAAATGAGTATAGATCTATCATCTTGCTGCTGCTTGGCAATCCTACCTTTTCTGTCCATTTGCCATTGGACCTACATAGTCTGAGAAAATATGCTCCCAAAGGACCCCTACAACCAACTACTTACGACAAAGCTTGCAGTATCTTGGACAAGCCGTCTGAGACAAGCTGGGATTCGTACATAGGTCTGGTTGGCTAGCCTCAAGGAGTTTGCATGCTGACGGGTCTATGTCGTCACACTTCTTTGCATAGCTAGCAATGACTACGCTGGCATCTGTTTGAATAAATCTCGACAGGTATAACATATTATATTCTTCTTTTCGTGGTGTTCAAAATCATATCATCAACATGTTAGTAATAGCAAGGCTTTCCTGTTATTCACCAGTTCTAGGTTATGGCTCTGACATGAATTGCGAAAGAACACTACCACCAAGTCAGAGATCCTGACAGGTCACAAGTTGTTCATCGAAATGGTATACATAATGATCTTATTAAGATGAAATAGACTGGAATGGAATATATGCTTTTAGAACCTCTCACTAGTATCAAGATATGTTATGTGATGATGTATGTTGCATCAAAGAGTGAGAAGGAAACATTAAAGATGATATCCAACAAGCATAATGTTGTATGGGAAACAAAGAGAGTTATGGAGTGAGAAACAGATTTATATTTGGGGAGTATCCGCCTGTACATTCCATCAATAAAGACGATTGTACAGACAATTGATAATCCAGCTCGAACGTAAATATGGGAGAATGTTAATGGATGTCGTTGTCAAGACAAACGTCTCTTAAAAAGGGTATACGCATTCTCACAAAGACCAAACTAAGTAATTCAGACGGGAATGCGAAAGTATATATTAGATTGACATGTGATTCGCGTGCTTTGCTGAAACATATTGGTTAAATAAAGACAGCAAAGGTTTATGACTGTGTTTCTAGTAGTTCCCGTAATTCCCAAGCAACGCTGCTCATCTTTAAGCAGAATTCATTTGCAGCCTTTCTGTGATTGCATTCATGTGGTAATGTCCTTTCTGCCACAATGGTTTTTACTCAATATCGCGGAGGAAATATCTCTGCTAGTACCTTTAATTTTGACTTGTAACAAAAGCCCTTATGAGGGAAATGGGTTACCTGCCATCAGAGCAGTATTTTGGTGTTGCTTTAACTTTGAAAAGTATGCATGTGACACTGCTAGCATCGGAGATTGAAATGATGAATCAAAACAAAGTACTCTCGAAATCAGATATATAAATAAAGTTGAAAATTTGCTGTTATTATTCATTAATATCTTTCTGATGAAAGTTCGCAGGGAAAATACACCTTTTATCACGCTGTCCGGACATTATTTTTTCTACATATGTTTTGGCCATTATCTGCAATAAGGGGATCCCACAACAGTTATATTTTGGCGTTTTACACTACGAAAATGTACAATTTGACATTGGGGTTAATCACTCGTTAAAAGCATCCATCTATTTTGTCTAAATAGTTTCTTCTCTATACCACAAATTATTGCATTTCTTACATTAGAACAGTCACACACAATTTTGGAGTAAGTGAAAGACGTGATTGTTTTTTATATGTTATAATAAATATGCTATAGAAAAAGAATCACTCACATAAAGCAGTTACTATAAGGTTCCGCATGTCTATCTTGAAGTCTATTCCACTTATAGAGCCTTATCCTGATAAGGTCAGAATCTTGATTTGGGTCAATACCACGTAACTTATATACAGCTGTTATCCCCTTATCTTTCAAATCATTTTCTATCACACAAAAAGGAGCAATTAAGGTTGACAAACCTTCATTCAGAAAGGATTATTTATTCCATTACAATGGTATTGTAACCACGTTGTCTTGATGAAGCAAGTGTCCTTTCCTGAAAAAAGAAAGTTCATGTATAAGAGCATCTTGTCAGGATGAGATGTGATATATAGAGACTGACTTTGCCCAAGGTTTTGACATGGTAACTCAACACCATCTACACTACAAACTTAGCTACTATGTAATCTCTGGTAATACCCTAAATTGGAATTCTGACTTCTTATCTGATAGGACCCAAACAGTTGTTCTTGAGGGAGTAACATCCGACAAAGTAACGGTAGCATCCGGGGTACCCAGGGCACTGTCCTTGGTCCAATATTCTTTCTTATATACATTTATGATTTTCCAGACTACCTGCAACACAGCACTTTACGTCTCTTTGCTGTTGACAGTATTAGTCAAACTAACCAGACGCGATCGGAAAATATTGAGATCTTTTTGTATCGGGCAATATCTCCCGTCAAGTCAAACTTTTGAACCATTCATTTAATGTTGGCCACTTGCGACAAAAATGTTGTCGCACCGTTTGAAGACCCATACTTCCATTGTTATAAGGAATTAGCGAATTATTTTACCCACAATTGTGAATTGATTCTTTTTTAATCAATCCATGCCCTTTACATATCTGTATTCCGCATACTAACTTTGTATAATAATATATAATCCTTTATTATAGTCTCATCATGGTTACACATCAAAGGAGAGGAGTACGAATAAATTACTGAAAGAATATATGGAGTTCTTTTATTATGTTCATAAAAGTCATGAGAATTAGTCTTGGAATGCATTGAGACCCTATTAAATAGACTCATTTAAAAATAAGTTATTTTGTGGTTGAAGTATAGTTGTCTCCAATCCAAACATGTTTATCAACAACGTGTTTGTTTACATATTCAAAATAACGAATTCTGATTGGTCGGTTCAAAAAGGTCAGAGGTGAAGAATCAGGAAATCTAAATTATAAAACTTGCTAATCTGGGTTATTTCTGGTTAACTTTCACATTCAAGTTTTACTGATGGTGTTTTCTGGTGATAACTGTTTGAATCTGTCCAAAAGTTTACAAAATAATATAGTTTGATATAGCATTAATCTCCTTTAATGGGCCTTTAGCGTTAGTTGACGATTTTTTTGTTCCGATAATTCTTTTCTGCGCATGCGAACTGGAATGGGAAAAACCTTCCAGCGGCTTTTTAATTGTTTAACGGTAACTGATGCCATTGTTTGATGGTATATACGTTTATTTAACTTATATTGTCATATCAAGTTACTTCGAATGGCCATTTGTGCTTTAAATCCGAAAGTTAGAATAAAAAAAGTTCGACATTATTTGGATCGGATCGTTCGAAATTTCGACGTTATCACCCCATCAGAAAGCAATTTTCACGTCAAATTATTTTGAATAATGACAGTATTATATATAAGGAAATCTTAACTCTAAATGATTGTCTCGATTAACAATCTGACCTCGAGGCCGCTGCTAAATGAGATCAGGACTGGCTTATGCATTTCCACCCAGATAAATGTAACTTACTGAGCATAACACAGAAACACAACCCAATAGCATTTAATTACAAACGCGAAGGCTCACTCCACAATAATTAATGAAAGCACGGGTTTTTAGCAACTTGTAAGTAAAGAAATTGAAAACGATCTTTGTTTGAGTGACACGGATTGTGAATTTCAGATGTTCAATGTTTGTTACTCCCAAAGCACAAATCTCTGAGAGAGTCTCTTTAAGAAGTTCGGCTTAAATTTAAAACATATCAAAAATCTACCAGTAAATAACCTAGGAATGTATCCGCCATAAGCCTACGATTATTGCCAAAAATATGCCAAAAGTAATCTAACAGACACGTTACAGCAACCGCTTTGCTGCAACCACTACAGTTAATACACACTTCCTATGAATTATTTCAGTTAGCCACAAACTTGTTTGTAGGGAAAAGGACAAGGATTGTTTAGAATTGATCCTTTGTAAACAGACCCTGAAAGTTCTGAAAGGACCATACAAAGAAAAGATACATAATCAACTGACACTCTGAATACAGTATAACTTTTCAAGGTTTGACAAATAAAAACTTATGACTTATTTACTTAACTTATTTCATACCATTCTTTAATTGTCTGTTTGCTTTGAAGCATAAGCTCATTGTGCAAAACTTTGCGCACCCATTCCCGTGTTCCAGTTTCGGGTAAGTTAATCGGTACAAGTCGGACATTTCCGTAACCTGAGAAACACCATTCTCCTTCGCAATGATCTCAATTTTCATTTTGGTTAGGAGCTCTCTGCTATCGCAAAAAAAAAATCCTTCCAGATCTGGAAGGGTTATATTTTTTTCATCATAAATTTTGAATCGAATTCTGAATACAGCATTTTTTCGGGTTCGCAACAAGGTCCCGTAAAAGCCAACCCAGGAAAGGTTTATTTGATATAATGAAGTAACAACGTACATACATGCTCTCAAAGTAACGGACATCAACAGTTTAATTTCATTATAAAAAGGATCGTCTCAAGGTGGATTCTTTAATTCACACTTTGAAAACAAATCACATAGTCATGACTGACGATACAAACGAAATTGTCAAAGTATGCATGTATTTGATTCAACATTCATTTTCAAAGCATGGCATGTTGAATTTAATCCTAAAGAACCCATTTCTTAAGCGTCTGCGCTATATTGTTTGGGTCACATGACTGTATCTGTCGTCACGTGGTTTCTATGATGGCAGTGGTACTGTACTGTGGTGCAACAAAGGGAAGTAATCCTGCGCGGAGTTTGGAGAAACACGTGTCTTCATTGGAGAAGCGTGATGATTTCAGATTACGTTAGACTGTCATCCAGGCCTGTGCGCATTCCCTGCACTAGGTTTTGGGTGTATCAAAGAAATTTTACTGAACACAATCACAACATATTAACGGCTGGTGAACGCTCTGTCGCACTACCGCGGTGCTGACGACCAAATCGGATGCGCAGCTTCCGGTGTAGCTATTTTAGTGTAGGTTTTTGCTATTTTCCTACATTTTCAGACAAGTAATCGAAAATCTAAAAACATGATTCAACCCTTATCAAATCCAACCGTGTATGGGTTTCCGTTTTGAACTAGGGGAATTGGCTGAGATTTCGTAATTTTCCTCGTCGATGCAATTCGAAAGCCTGCAACCGCACTACCAGGTAAACATTGTGTTAATCTATCCAAACAAACCGATAATGCAGCAAATTTTACCACTCTTTGGGTTTGAGTATCGTTATTGCTCAGAACATCCATTTAGCTTGACATAAAATAGCACATCGCATGATATTTTACTGGTTTTGCGAACGAGGTATCGGGGAGGATGTATTTTCGCGTTTCTTCGGCGAGGAAAAATTACGAAATCTCGGCCAATTCCACGAGTATAAAATTTAAACTTTACCTATAGGCGTTTGCTTTCAATAAGGGTTGAATCATGTTTTTGGATGTTTGATTACTTGTCTTAAATTGCATAAAATAGCAAAAAACTACCATGTAAACGCTAAACCGGAAGTTGCGCAACCAATTTCGTTGTCAGCACCGCGGTCAATCTGAACACATCGGGTTTATTCAATGAAAACACCTCTGAAATAATAGGGATGACGCCACATTGTTTCCCGCGAGAATGGCGTCACTTTACTTTCGTCTTTAAAAATAGATCTTAAATGTGAAATCTCAAAAGCGTTCAATTTGATTGAGAAAACAACTATACATGTCACAACAACAATTTTGCCATTTGGTATGAGTTACTGATAAAAATTGATTAAAAAGGATGTCCAACACTTCCATACACATTGAACTACTTAACGTGCACGCTTAGAAAATGTGTTAATTGCCGGATGCCGATTTACCCGAAAAATTGTAACCCTACACTTATATCCGAAGTGTATGTCACAGCTCACGGAAAATACCCGAGTAGTTCCGATTGCACCGCGGTAGTGCGGCAGAGCGTTCACCAGCCGTGATATTTGGAAACCCAAAAATTGTGCCGCACGAAAATATGTAATGGTAGGTACCCGTTATATCACGCGCTAGTACGCGAACATTGTCAATGCGTAGCTGTAGGTGTCTGTCAATATATATGTGTATGTCAGAAAAAGGTTTGATGTGAAATAAATATTGAAAAAGTTCTAATTCCGACTACTATTGTAACAAACAAATCGGTCCCAAAGATTTTCATCCTCTGATCACACGGTCCACTCATGACTTCGTCAGGTTAATGTTTTATCCACACTTGCTTCCAATACCACTTTTATAATGATTATATATAGGCCTTCAAATTTAGATGCCGTTATTTGTTATTGAAAATACCAAAACCTCTTTTCGACAGAGATAGTTTGATTTCTAAACGTGAAATATAGTTAGAACAAACAGTAATCAACGTGTCTTCTTATGCATCTTCCCTCGGGGATTAAACTATGTATAGGCTACCAACAGAAAGAAACTGTGACAGGGACATATCGGTTAAGAGTGACACGTCAAAAACAAAGCCAAACGTCTGTAATGGATACGTGACATCTCCATAGTAGCATGCACAGATTCAGATAGAAGGGTATTAGAACGGCGAAGATGAAGTTACTGTATTGGATGCGTCAACAAACCGCCAAATGGATAAAAAAAAGTCCTGGTCGATGAGATTCATCATGAAATGTAGGTACATTATTGTAGAGAAATCAATTGTAATAATCTTACAACTGAGGAGATGCTTAAAGATATCATGCAAAAAGGCGAATCGAGAATCGCCTCACTGAAACAAAGAAAGATAATGGGATAAGGAAATGGCCAAAGGTATTGTTTGAACAGGTTGTCTAACATCAAATAAGCTGACCACATATGTGACAAAAAGAAGTCAAAGACATCATTCATACTGAAAACGTATAAGCGAAGGAAACAGACATGGATAAAGTTTAAGATATCACCCAAGAAGATATCCAGAAAGTAAAACAAATAAAGTCAGTAGTTCCGTACAGAAGTTCAAACCGAGAAAGAGCTGCCTCATCTTCGGGAAGGTGTCATTGGGGAACTTAACATTGCAGGGAAAAGAGTTTTTCTTTGTAATTTCAATTAATGTATAAAAGAAAAAATGCACAAAGAAAAGATACAGAAGAAGGAAAACTGAATATGAAACATAATATAGCTGAGGTTTACACCAACTCATCCCACCTGCTGAGTGCTGTTCATCAGAATAATCGAGTTTGAAACAAAATTCATGGCCTCACAGCCGGATAGCATTGGTTTTACAGAAGTTAAGAAATATTAGGTGAAAAGGACTGAAGTAGGTTCAGAGAATATTGAGGGACTATGAAACCTTAGGGAATTTAGTGTTCAACCTAAATTTTCATCCAATGATAATACATAGACTCTCAGGAAGGAAGAGGCTTCATATCAGTTGTTTCAAAAACCTAGTTGCAGAGGATGTCACTTTGAACACAGATTTCAGGACTAGTACGGAGTTGAAATCCAGAATTGGGCACCAGGAAAACGTCCTATTATGTTTAACATTTAGGTTAATTATTTCGTGCTTTATTATTAGAACATAATAGAAGAACATACTTTTCAAAAGGAGAAAGCATGCCTTCAACGAAAACAAGTTTTTGAACTGTGTCCTTGGTGATTTACATCAACATTTGTTAAAATCAGCAAGGTTTCGAGTAGACAGTCCAAACCTCATTGACCCGGTCTCGACTAAAAAAGAGGAACAAATAAAACATTTACAATTGCTGGATACATTGGCATTCCTGAGGCGACCACTGGGTGACAGAATTCAATGAAATAATAATGATAGAAATACGGTTAAAAAGACAAAATTAGTGTTGTTATAAAGCAGACTATGACAATATCAAATTGCTTTTGGGAGTGTCACCAATAGGTATTGAAATAAATAACCGAAGCCAAAGTTGCATTAATAAAGACAATTTAATACGGTATGTAGTAGAACAGCGGAATGACCATGGACAGAAATACAAGAGGGGTCAGCAAGAGCACCGTCTAGTCAAAAGAGCAATAAGGTATTGAAATCTAGAAATTTGGCAAACATGTAGGAGAATAACAAAATATCTATTTCTGTTGTTTGTAATCTTCTTTTGGTTATGAATGAACCATTCTGGAAATTCAGAAATACCAAACTTGGCCCAAGATTTTACTAAAAGCACATTCAATTAACATAATTTAAAGACGAATAAATGCACCCAGATTATGTTTAATATTGCAAACTTAACAGTGTTTTATCAGAGACATAGATGTCTCTGGTTTTATGAGTTGTTTTTTATAAAGTTGTATTTTATGGCATTTAAATTAAAATGCCCACTTTCAAACTCATACCAGTTTCTGTATTTATATTCTCCATACAGAGTTTGTCCTACTGCAGGTGTTTTGTTCCTTTGTGGAACATGCATGCTTAATAAAGTTTATGCATTCATGTTAAACATAGAAACATAAATAGACATTGTGTACCCCGCATGAGAAGACCATCAACTTTCTGGTTATGTTGTTTAATGATAACACATGCTGTATAACGGCGTTACGTCTTACACTCAGCAGGAAAAATGCAGTTGACGGGCGATGATTTAAGTCAACATAGTCACCTCACTCCCACTAGATATTTCTTAAGATTTTTATTCCCAAAAACTCCGTATCACATTAACTCATTTTTCCAAGAACTATAAGGCGCTGGAATATCCTTCATTGTGACCTTAAATCCAGTCACAGTCAAATCATCTTCAACTATGGACTGGACATTCACCTTTTTTAAACTAATTTAACTGCGCGTACCAGTAATAATCTGTACTGATTGTTCGGAAGTATTGACTTGAACTTGAACTTGAATGGGATTAAACCCGGATGAATAATTTAACGCGTACACCTTTCAGTACTGTACCAATATATTGGTTTCCATCTTTAAAAACGAGAACCAGGTGATATCAACTTTATTTTGATTGGCTGTTAAAATGAAAGTAGTGAAACGAGCCTTTTGATTGGCTGTGAAGTCGAAGCATCATCTTCAGCCACCATACTTGCCGGCACCTCCTCTTACTTTCTTGAAAGAAACTTTGGTGTTCAAACGGGATCATAGAGTCGTAACGCTTTTACATAGTTAATTGTGATAATCGGAAAGAAATCAAAGGTAAGATACATGTAATATGTCGGAAATGTCTGTTCTGAAAGCATTATTAACGAATATTGTAAAGGTCGTAGCAGACACTTTTCTTAGCTTCTCGTTCCATTTCGTCATCCGAAAAAGAACGTGAGTACATGTCATTGTCAGCTTCCATACACATCTAATTTATGGCATGATAGGTATCGTTCGTTGGAAGCTCGTATGCGTTTCGAATGTATGTGTTATTAACCCGTGTCGTCGTTTTGATGAAGTTTTTACACAGTTTTTGGAGTTTCACGCATGCATTAACCGCACAAAGGACCGGCTGTGTCATCAGAAAGGATGTGAGATGTGCCTCTAACGTATATGTCGCTTGCTGAATGACGAGGAATGGCTACAGAAACCAGCATGAGGCAGTTTTCTTGTTGCAAGGTATTACGATTTGTTGAAATTTAATGTTATGTGTTTAGTCAATGAAAAGGTTTGGATCAAGATCAGGCTACTCATTGTTCACAAGCAAGTTCATGATAAAGTTTTGCTAGCATTTTACTAGATCACATGCAAACATTTTCTTTTTGGTTTCAATTGTACAATTTACATACTTTTTGACTTGATCAAGACATTTTGAAATAAAATTGGTACCTTTTTATGATGGTTTTAGTGCAGGGAAAATTGAGGAGACATGGCTAGAAAATAATTGATTAATAAGAAAATCGCTCCATATTATGGGTAAATTCTTGTAAATTCGATGAACTTTAGACATATCATAATGCTTTTTGTATATTCATATTGTTTTTCATTCATCTATCTGAAATATTTTTTAAATAGATAGAAAAACTTGCATTTACTATTTAGTCAATACTCTCCCCTTCAATAAAGCAGTTTAAGTTTGTATTCATGTAGTGTTCTACATGTTAATTTGCATATACATAAAAAATCCTCAAATTTTGACATAAATAACTTTATCAATATTTTCGATATTTTTCTAATATCTTATAAATGTAACACAAATGAAAGAATTGATATTTGCTCAAAATGATATCTAGTGCAGATATCTCAATACATCAGTATCAATTCAAAACTGACACATAAATTGTATTAAGGACATATATGATTATATTTTAATGAACCAGAATGTTGGGATGTTCTTTAGAAAACAAGTTTGCTTAATTAACTAATTACATTTCATACATGTATGAATAACCCCTTACTCCAACATACCTCAGCAAGGTATTGAAGATGGGAAAAATCACTTTGGTATGATAGGTTACGATAATGAGCAATTGGTTGTTATAACATAATAGTCTCTGCCCAATATTGATATGAAAATATATTTGTTTCATGCTGGATTTATTTTTTATCACCTTTTGATCATTCGATTTTGAATAATCACAATTTGCCATGATCTAATTCTATAGAAATGGCTTATGCCTTTCCAATTTAAAGATTATACGGTGCTTTTTTTATTTATATCAGGGATCTATAAAAGGCACATTCCCATTTGGTAATTTCTTCAAAACATGCAGTTTTCCCAAAAGTTCAAGTCACACTAGCTTTTTGGTTTCTCAATTCAACAATTTCAGTGATAAAACTTCCCCAAATTAACAGGCCTAGGCCTCTTCCAAGGAAAAAAGTCCAACCATATACAGAGTTGTCATTAAGAGCCGGCCCCCGGACAACTTGACCGCTTCAAATGACTTTTTGGTCGGCTCAAATAACAAAAAATATGATAGGTGGTCATTAGTAACTCCTAATTTTCTTGGGTGTTTGCTTCATTTGCCTCAAATTAAAAGTTGGCCTCTTACTCCAAAAATGAATGACAACCTCCTTACATATATGATAATGTTTTACTTAGTCCTCAATTAAAAGAACTGAAGGTGACAATTGTATTTATTGAAAAGACTTAATGTTTAATTGCACTTCACAAGTGGTTTCTCTGGGGGGGGGAGGGATTTTTTTTAAAATTTGTTGTATTTTAGTAGTATCAAATGAACAAGTATTAAGAAATAAGTAGTTCCAAGATGATGGTGTTACTCTCTATATTATGAATATTTGCATTAATATGGGTAACTTAGCTCGTGCAAATGTAACAGATCCCTGATTCAGGTTAAGGTCCCAAATCCTAAATCCACAATTTGCTTTGCTTTTCAAATTAAGAGCCAAAAAAGACTTTTTAGAGAAACACTATACAGAATAACAAATGAGAAGCATAATGTCTACCTGGAAAAGTAAGAAACTGCTATACCATATGAGACGAAACTAATAGCTTTTTAAACTTCCTGTTACCAAGCTATTCCAAGAATGCAGTTAGCTTGAGCAAAATTTGTTCCCTCTCAAAGAATCATTTAAGTCTGCGCCTGTTCAAACAAGAAGTTATGCAGAACCTATTTTTAACGTTGGATTTTGATGTAGTTACTGCAGAAGTGATTGGAAAATGTTGTGACAAAAGAAAAGTCTGCATTTTTCAATTCTGAAAGCAATTTTCTTTTCTAACCATCATGATTTGACTTTGTATATATGCATAAGGGTATAAAGAAGACTTTTTTGTCATACTTTGAATTTGTCTTGAGTTGGTGCTTCCAAACTGAATATTCTTAATGGATAAAGGAATTCATTATAAAATCCATAGACAGAACATAAATAATTATTTCTCATTGGAAAATTAGCTAATCAGATTGTTTTGAATATTGTTAGCACATGTACTGAATTGGGCTCAACCTTTTGGTGTATATTTGTTTTCAATAAGAGTGCAATTATAAATACCTTTTAACATGGGCAGGTTCCAATGCTTGTTGTGTGGTATGTTCAGATGTTTATCTCTCGGCTTAGACCTATCAGATTCCTTGCTCTCACACAATAATAAGGGTTCAATGTAAAACTGTAACAAACATGAAGCACTTATTATATTCTTGCATTGAAACCTCCATATCGAGGGTTCAATGCAAGACTATAGTAAGTGCTTCATGTTTATGAAGCACTTACTATAGTCTTGCATTGAACCCTCGATATGTTCATTTTGTACCTCTCTCTTTACAGAGATAAATAATCACATTGTAGGAAAAGAAAGTTATTGTTTTTTGTGATTTGAGATTATTACTTCATCCTTAACATTTTTCAAATGTACAGATATGTTTGAGAATTCTTAAATATTTAAGTGGCGAAGCCTTATTTATAATTGAAAAATTGTTACTTTGAAATTTTAAGTTTAAGTTTGAATATTCAAATGTTAAACAATATTAGATAATCTCTGCATGGTCTTCTGTATTTTGATGAAAAGATGGAACAAACATTTATTCATTTAATCCTACTTTAGGATATCATCCAAATTCATTCAGTTTCAATACACTAACCTACTTTATAACCTTTTCAAATTATAGAGAAATTTCTCCCTGTTTTGGAGAATATTTGGAGAAATTTGTCCTTGTTTGGTAAAAAAGTTGAGTCTTTTAATCTTTTACTTCTGAGAACTTTACTTTACAGCATCTGCTCGAGGAAACTTTAGAAAACAATGAGAAAAAAGGATAAATTACTCATTAGGAGCAAATCATCCCTTTTGTCACAATGTTTTGTAAATTGTTCTGGAGCAGATGTAGTATGTTTGATATTTTGACAAAGGGGATTAATTGCTTTGATTGAGTAATTTATCCTTTTGTCAAATTGATTTTTTAGGAAAATATATATTATTTCATCGTGCTATGTGTTGGTCACACACTTTTGCTTTCAATCTAGAGAATTCATGAATTCCAATAACGGGGCTGGGTAAAGTGTGGTTGTGCTGTGTTACCTGTGTACTATACAGACTGAATGGAAACATTTCCACCATGAGTCAGAGTTCTGCAAAATTCTTCCTGGAAGCCTGCATCTTTACCTTTTACCTCCTAGTGTGTTATGTAGCTTAACCTTCTATTCTATAATACCTCTGAGGCTCATTTCAATGCAACTGTGACAAAGGGCCATAACGGTCCCTACCAATGAACTTTTAAAATATTTTGTCTTGCAATATTTTGTCATCTACTGTTGCTTTTAGATTTGGAGTATTTACAAACTCATAAATGGGTGAATGGGTTAATTCTATGCCATGATCGTTTTGAAGCAAATGTTATATTGATGGTAGTTTGGTTACCAATTTTAAAATATGTTATGAGTGTTTGAATTCATCATAGCTTTTTCATTAGGAATAAAACCCTAACCTTTACATTCATGTTTGAAAATAGTCTATTGTTCCTATTTTAGTCTAATTATCAACCATTGGTAACTCTAGATTGCTTCTGTGTTTGTCTTTGGTAATATATGGTCAAATAAAGATATAGGTCTACAGAGTGTGCACATAGCGGTGAAATGGTAATCTATTTCAATCTTTTGCTTTCTTTTAATCTTTATCCTGATTCAGTCGAGTAAAAGCTTCAATTTGATGCTCATTGCATGGGTCAATCATATCTGCCTGTATATGTGATTTATCCATTGCTTAGTTTTGGCCAATCATGTATTCTTTATTTCTTTAACCTGATCTCCTACTTTAACCTTTAATATAATTTTTCATCAAGCAATTTCTCCTTTTGTTGATTACAATGAATGTAATTGCCTTTTTTTTTTCCTTACACCTTGCATTTTTCATACTCTGTAATTTCATTTTGGCTATCCCAATGTGATTTTAGATTTGGTATCATTCATAATTCCATTTTAATAAATAAGAATTCAAACTCAACACCACATGTAGTGAAGGGAAATGGCTCCTTCTCCTTTAGTCTTTCTGAGACCTGTCTCTCAGAGAAACTACATTCAAGTTTATTTTTAAGAATGTCAAACAATCATCTTAATGTGTGGTCATATCAAATATATTAATGATTTTGTTTTAGGATACATTGGTGTCTAAGTTTATATTTTTCTGAAATATATTTTTCCATAGTTCATTTAAGCCTAACAAGAAAAGCTATTGTACAAATCCTTTTTAGACATACCCCTGGCCATTATTTGGATTGATTAAATCTGCTTTCCCTGTATAACGAATTGGTTTATAAGCCCTATAGGCCAAAGTTGAAAGCAAATTATATAGATAAAAAAGAAATCAGTTTGATATCAGCTAAAATTATTTGACACAATATTAAAATAATGTATGTTATGCCCATTGATGTTACATCATCATAATCAGGGGTTTTCCTGGGCTGAATTTGGAATCGGTCTGGTACTGATGCATTGGGAAAAACTTGCTTTGTTTTTAAGCCAATTTGGGAAAAAATGTGTTGATTTTTTTTTTGCCAAATTAGGAAACATATGCATCGTTATTTACTTAATTTGGTAACTTGAATCTGAGGGTACATTGAAACTGTAAATGATGGAAAACCCAATTTTAACTGTATATATACTGCAGTGTTCAATCTAAAAGGGGCCAGTGGGTCATATGCCCTAAGGAAAACATATGGCATCCTGAGGGAACAATGCAACCATCCTAGATAAAACATGGTCTGGTGATATAAAAAAACATTTTTCTAGTAATTATTCATAACTCATGGTGACTATATCAACAGTTTCTGTAAACAGGGAAAGAGTTTAACTTGCGAACTCTCAAAATGGGAGCTGGTTTTACGAATGACAAGTTGAAAAATAGAAAGCTAGCAATTTTCTGCAGGGAGAAAAAGTTTTGAAAATTCAGTTTACTGTTAATTATTGTTATATTATATCAAAAATCATATATTGCCAGAATCAGAAGATGTTTGCTGAGGATTCAGGTTTTTTAAAAGAGTTTGTTAATGGCAGTCTTGACATGCTTGATCAAGAATCGACTGCAGTGGGTTAACAAAGTGTATTTTGGAAGATTTACCTCCCTTGATAAATTTAGATATATTTTTTTTTTTTTCGATCATGACTGTCCAAAAGATACTGTTTTCAGCATTTTATTTAACCTGTCAGAAACTTTGATTTCGAGCGTTCTGTCACAAATACACTGAGCTGATTTAACAGCTGGTCAAATTTCAACAACGAAAACGTTTATAACTTATGGATATAGGTCGATGCATGAGTTTCTTGCATGTTTTTACTCATTTGTCAAAGGAAATTGCCAGAAGGACCGAACTCATGTTAGCCTGAGTTTTTTAATGCTGGAATTGGTATAGGACAATTGCTGATTGGGAAAGAAGGCTGGTTGGTTTTCCACAATTGGGAACTGTTGGAATCTAGCGGAAAATGTAGGTCCGTTTTCTCTCAGTTAGGAAAAAATGTCAAATTGGCGATAGGGAAAAAACAGGTCCGCTTTCCAGGACCTGGTTATATAAGATGGAAAAACCCTGATAATGTTGTTCATTGGTATTTTTATGTCTTCTAAGCTGCTATCGAAATAGGTATTGATGAAGGTTAAGAAAGGTCAGGCGAGAAAAGAAGTCTAAAAGAGAATCTTAATTACCCCAGACATTGATTGTTGTTCTGTCTATATTAAGCTTGTCTGGATGTCAATAGGCTGGCAAGAAGTCATGTATGTTTCACCAGGGATAGATTATATGAGAAGCATTCCAATAGGGACTGCTCACAATTAATTACATGACCTCTACCTGGCAAAAGGTATCTTTGGTTTCACTACCTGAAGGGGCTTTTTTGTGGAGGACAGTGGTCCAGGGATACAGCGTTGACCTCTGGAGAAGATGGTCTTAGGTTCAAATCCCCTGGGTAGTGGGATCTGTCTTGCTGTTGCAATCTTTCATTAAGGACGTTCTCGGTAGTTTTGTCTGCGCACTTCATCTGCGCATCCAAGGGAGATAATAATTTGTTACCGAAGAGGAACTTGTATAGCAGTCGGACAAACGTTTTCATTCGGATGAATTTTATTGTATGCAATTTTTTTTCGAAGAATGATCATATTATCCATAGAACTATGAAAGGTTTTTAACATTATTATATATTTCTCATGCATACTAAGCTCCAAGCTTCTATTTTTCAAGTTTAAAGTTATTTTAGTCGTTTTTATAAATGTTTTTCAAATACGGTTACCATGGAAACATGTCATTTTGCAGAAAAATCAACTCGTCAACATATCCTTTTTTTTTTTTTTCATTTTGTATTTCAATTTTAAATTTTACTTCACATACTGAAAAATAAAAAAATTGTATGAAAGGAATCTTGAAATATCTTCATTTTTTTGCAATATGCATATCAATTTTTATTGTTTTTTGTCAAATACAAAAAATTGAAAAACTGATTTGCATTGCAAAAATTGTTCAAATTGTAACCATTTAAAATACCATTGAATTGTAAAGTACTGAATGTATGAATTCATGTTTTTTGTGTTAATAAACCTTCCAGAAATTATTTTATTACTTTTGAAGATGGTATTGTCATTTTGACATTTTTGCCCCAAACACTTACCATGGAAACTGTCATTTTACAAAAAGTCTAACTTGTCGACCCACATTTTTTCTTTTCATTTCTGAATACACAATAAAATTTTAAATAACATCAAAAGTTTAGAAAATTTTATGAAAGGATTATCTTTTTATAAAACTGTAGAATATGTCCTTAATCCACATTCAGTGCGAGTACTGGTCCCAGTTATGATCCAGGAAGCAGGATCAAGAGTGATTAATCTGAGTTGTAAGAACTTGTTTCGCAATTGATGTAAAATAATTAAATTTAAACTAAAAGGGCTTTTTCTCCTTTGAAACGGGACAGACCTGTTGGTTTTTTGGATTAGAATGACACTAAATCGCATGATTTGGAAGCAATGAAGCTGACACATACTACAATAAAACTACCTGTTAGAGACAAGCCAAAAAACAATTTTTCCAAAGAAGACACTTTTTGTGACAAGCAATCGCCCATTCTGTCACAAAAGTTTCTTCTATGATTCATGGTGAATATTGTATAAATGTATTTTTTTTTCAATTGATAACTTTGATTATCATTAGTTCTAAAATCCCATATTTCATATGAGGGAATGTGTTCCAGATGAATCTGATGGTTAAAGTGAGTAAACCATATATCAATCATGATATGTTATGGATTAAAAAACCAAGACTTGTGTATCAGGTTCAACTAGATTTGGCCATGTATCATAATGTTACATTCATGATTGCTATATATCTGAGTGTTCATACTTTATTTGAAATGGTCAATGCAATACAAAATTAGTCTGTTCTTTAAATTCATGAACCCTTCATATGATAAGATGATTTTGACTTTGAACTACTGATTGAAATTTGTATGGATAGCTACAGTAACTATAGTCTCATCAAAATAAGGATAAATCATTTTAGCTAGCAAAAAGTCATTTCAATTGTTTGATAAGCTTTATCTGTTTGAGGCAATACATTTCAACCCTTTCCCTTTTTGATATTGAAACCGATAATGATTATATTACCATATTATTCATTTTGATTTAGTTGTAACAAAAGAAAAGTTTTTATTACGTCCCATTTCGATGCCGTCTGCTGCAAAGGCCATTTGTGTTGGCTGTGTGTAACAAGCATATCTGTGTTTGCTGTGTATAACAAGCATATCTGTGTTTGCTGTGTACAACAAGCATATCTCTGTGTTTGCTGTGTACAACAAGCATATATCTGTGTTTGCTGTGTACAACAAGCACATATCTGTGTTTGCTGTGTATAACAACCATATCTGTGTTTGCTGTGTACAACAAGCATACATCTGTGTTTGCTGTGTACATCAATCATATACGTGTTTGCTGTGTACAACAAGCATATATGTGTGTGCTGTGTACAACAATCATATCTGTTTGCTGTGTACAACAAGCGTATATCTGTGTTTGCTGTGTACAACAAGCGTATATTTGTGTTTGATTTGTACATCAAGTATATATGTGTTGGCTGTGTACAACAAGCATATCTGTGTTTGCTGTGTAAAACAAGCATATATCTGTGTTTGCTGTGTACAACAAGTATATATCTGTGTTTGCTGTGTACAACAAGTATATCTGTGTTTGCTGTGTACAACAAGTATATCTGTGTTTGCTGTGCAAAACAAGTATATCTGCATTGGCTGTGTACAACAAGCATTTCTGTGTTTGCTGTGTACAACCAGCATATACCTGTGTTTGCTGTGTACAACAAGCATATATCTGTGTTTGCTGTGTACAACAAGCATATCAGTGTTTGCTGTGTACAACGAGCATATATCTGTGTTGGCTGTGTACAAAAAGCATATATCAGTGTTGGCTGTGTACAACAAGCATATATCTGTGTTGGCTGTGTACAACAAGCATATCTGTGTTTGCTGTGTACAACAAGCATATATCTGTGTCTGCTGTGTACAACAAGCATATGTCTGTGTTTCTGTGTACAACAAGCATATATCTGGGTTGGCTGTGTATAAAGGAAATAGTTTTTGCTAACTTGATGTTGCCTTGCTATTTATACTTAAAAAAGAATACTTCAATTACATAGGATTTGGCCGTGTGACTCTTGGGGTTTATTCTTTAAGAAAGCAATTATATGAAATATGACCAAATCAGAGTTTCCACATATAGAGAACCGCCATTTGCTGCATTTCTTATTATGACAGATATTCAGGAAGATTTCTTTTAGCATAACTATGTGTTACTGTTTTTCACTGAAGTGTTAATTAACTGAGCTATGTTATGGGACCAGGGGTTGAATATCTGTGCCTATCTGCCATGTACTTCTTGGGCGGATGAGCCAAGACTACACTTCTGTCTGTAATCCACTGATATAGTCTCTCTGCATGCCCTTCAATCTTCGCCTGCTTCTTCATAAAGAGTAGAACATGAAAATAGTTGGAGGCGCTTCCGAGAAGAAGGAACCCAATCAGTGTTGACATATTTTCATTTATAATTCAATTTTAACCCAAAATATTGAACATTGTAGAATGCTATGCTTCAGACAATTATTGAAATTATCAGTAGAGTGTGTTGTTTGCATTTCTGTACTCTGTTTGTAAGCATAGGAACTGTTCTCCAGATGCACAGTTATCCAAGAAATGATTGTTCCCATATGGTTTTGCCTTCTAACCAAACATACAAGATTCCAATTAGAAAAAAGGAACACATTTTTGAAAGAAAAGAAATATTGAATAACTTGATTGATTGGAAACCACCGTCTGGTCCTCCTGCCCCTATACGCTTCTCATGTCACGACCTTCACCTGCTGCTTACTTGGAAAATCTGACATAAATCGTTCAATTATGTTTGAGATACAAACTGTATCTTGAAAAACTGGATTTGGGGCAACAGTGGTGTGGAGGAGCCTCGGTAGTTTGAATAATTGCCCATAACTTACTATATGCTTGGTTAGAAGGCAAAACCATGCAGGAAACCACTCTTTCTTGGATAAATGTGCAACGGGAGAAAACCTCTTATGCTTACAAACAAGGTTCTGGTATGCAAACATCATGATCTATGGATTATAAGTTTGAACAATTGCCCGCAGCACAGCATTCTTAGATTTTTGAAAATGTGTCAACACAACTTACCGTATTCCATTGTTTACAGCCTTTTCCTACTTGTCTGAAGTGCCTTCAGCTACTTTTATGTTCCACTCATTTGAACAAGCAGGCAGAGATTTGAAGTGGTGCCTTGGGAGGATTAGCAATGTCTGAATAATGGAGAAAGTCTTGGGATGGTGGTTGTGAGGTGTGTAGGGGTTAGACAAGCATCAGACTGGCTTTTCAGTTCAGTGAACTTTGGACACCAGACAAAGACGATTACCTAAATAATTAATGATTTGTACATGACAACTTGCCAGATCATACTCAAAACAACAAGCATGATTGTTGCTTTTTGTCCATTCATGTAAAAACTTGTTGCTACATCTGCAACAGAATTAACGAACATGCTTTAAACTTTTATGAGGAAGTAAATCTTATTTTTCCTTGCTCTCATGAACTTTTTCCCATGTTGCCTTTAATATTGACAAGGTATAAGATCCTATACAGTGTGTTATGTTCAATCCCTTGTGTACCCTAAGTAAGAAGCAGGGAGTAAAACAGGAACAATTATAAGTTCAAAGTAATTTCAACCAACCAGAAAATGCCATTCCTGTTAATTACCTGACTCTTCATTGGGTTATGAATCATTGCTCCTGCGTCATGCGAGAAGGAGGATGAATTATTGATTATTCTCTTTTATGAACTTATTGTTACTTATTAGGCTATTCAATGGATCTTAATTAAATGCTTTAAAGAAAAATGAAGAAGAAGCTCTTTATGAATGTTTCTTTTTTTTATCAGAATATTTGAAAAATCAACAAATCATTGAATGTCATGAGAAAAATGGTTTATGTTGAAAAAGGCTTGTGAGACAATTTGTATATATTTCTTAAAGGTAATGGACCATTCTGCAATAATTCTCAATCCTGTGTGTATGACAAATTAATCTCCCCAAAGCTTTGAAGGAAGATATGTAACGGTAGGTAAAGAAAGTCACTTTGGACATTCTGAGAGTTCTATGCAACATTATAGTAAGGCCTTTGGATTCCTGAAGGACTGACTTTAGTCTTGTACCGATCACTCAATATTGAAATTTGGCTGTTCACAGCAAACTATTTCAGATGCTGCTGTAACAAAGGGAGAAATTGTTTGCAACCAGCTGATTCTTTTGTCAAAATGGTTCAAATATAGAACAAAACGTTTTTTTTCAAATTTTATTCATATTTTTTCGCTTATGTTTTTACAAAAGTTCATAAGAAGGAATAATAGAATAACATATTGTTCTATGTTGCCTTCCATGCATTTTTCATTTATGGTCACTAAAAGATATATTTTTAGCCGAACAAATGCCGATAATATAAAGTTAAGACAAGAAAAACTGCAATCGGTTTGTTGTAACTATGTTGTGTTATCTAGAATCTGTGTGAGGGATGTGTCTACAATCATTCAGTATGAAAAGTGATTGTAACAGGTGAACCCATTACAGCTCTTCCTATCTAATCTATCAAGTTTCCCTCATACCCAGTCTATACATCAGCTATCTTTCATGCTGTAATGTATATATAAAGGGCCTTTTAAAGGCACCTCTCAGATTGAAAATTTCCTAAAAACGAAAATGCCTTACTATGAATCCAGTTATACCAGCTTTCCCAAAATCAAGAGGCTCAGACCTGCTCAGAGTTAGAGAACAGTTATTGATGGACCAATACAATACACTTGTAACTGAAAAGCCTCCTCTAGAACTTAAGAATTCCAATAGTATAAGAATTGTGCAGAGTACATTACATTTATCTAGTACAATACAATAACAAGACCTGTAAATGGTAGACTTTGTTTGTTACAATGTTTTCTTCTAATTAATTCTTTATGAATATATTGGGCGTTCCGTTCAAGACAGTACATGTAGTTAGAAAATTCACTTTTTTTAATGACCTGCTATGGTAATCGCTTTGAACCCTCAAATAATGCCTTTTTATGTTGAACTTACAAAAATTAGATATAACGTCATGCTTATGATTTTATTCACTTCTACTAACTTTAATGATATGAGGAAGAAATGGGTTAGATTGCATGTTATAAAGCTTTATGATTTAGCAGACCAAAGGTGTAATGCAAGATTATATTATAGTCTGATGACTTAATGTGACTTACTTTTGTATTGCTCTGTAGATACCTTGTTTTGAAATGTTTCTCATGGCTTTCATTTTGGACCAATGGCGTACAGTAATTGCCAATGATGGCTGGGGTATAAATAGATTTACGCCAAAGGGGTTAAATGCACTAAGATTAATCATTTAATTTGCACGTAAAATGTCTGTCTTTTATCAATGGGTAGATATTCTAACCAAAGGAATGTTTTGTCTGATAAGCATCAAAAATACAAATGCTTGATAATTTAGCTAACCCTTCTAGTCTGATAAGCCTTTTGTATGTTATACTTTTGTTGAAATATCTCTTCTGATTTGCTGTTTCTTTTGCTATAGATTTATTGTTAGTTGAATATATGCCTTTTAATTTTAAGCTGAAATAACATACAAGCTGCTCTTCAATTCTTAGCAAAGACCATCTTATCCTTCATTTGTTACAAAACTTTGAGATTATTTTACAAATCTTCAACAAGTGATTTCTTCATTTATTACAATTGTTTCTGCAGTTGCAGCAAATTGTATAAATTTAAAGAAAAAACGTGGTCTAAGGAACCATTATGCCTCTATTGTTGGCAAGATTACAAAGTCGCTGACGTAAAGACATTCATGGAATAGTTTTTTCTTGCTTGATAAATATAGACAGTAATGATTGGGTGATATATAAATAACTGAATAGAAAAGGTTTCCAGCTGCAGTGCAAGCTTTTAGCCAACCAGATATTTAATGAAATGCAACACATATTTTCATGTCTTGTTTCTTGAGCCTTAATAGCTCAGGCAAACGTGTTTCTGACTTGGAAAACAGGGATCATGAGTTTGAGACTGCTGAGTCAATATTCATTCCAACATGTGATCAATGGGACATGATTTATTTGTCTCACACCACCAATCCATTACATGCATTTATCAGCAGGTCTATGGATATTGTTCCATATAGGTGGTTAAAGATACTAGGAGCATTGATGTGTATGTGTGCTGCTTTCCCAATATAACTGAATGTGGTTAAAAAGAATCCTCATACTCCTACAATGAAATATATCAGTAAACAAGCAATCCTCAGGTATGATATTATCAGCTTTAGTTAGAAATTAAGTTTTACTTGATGTTTTCTGAAATTATGACAATTGCTTCTATTGCAATGTCTATCTTCTTTTGTCTGTAAGTGTTTGTTTTTTTATTTCAAAGTCGGAGTTCTGTTCCTGTGACAAAGTAGAAAAATGATGTAACAATATTTTTGTTTGTTGATAGCGCCTACTGTCTTCAGAATAGTAACATCAATTTGTGTTTAGGTCAATGTGTCAAAGAGGTCTCTTTCATGCCACAGGAGAACACCTTCAAGTCCTATCTGACTTCATAACTGCAAAATCATTCAATTTGAGTTTGAACTCTTATTACAACCCTTCAATGTCTGAATATATTGACGATACTATTTTCTGTTGCCTGTAATCTTTGCATTGTACAAAATCTCAAAAATATTAGAGCATTATGAAAATGGTAAAAACACAGATCTGACTGCATAGTATTCACAAAATAGAAAACTTACAATATGAGGAATAGACTTTGGGCGATAAGATATCAATAACTATGTGTTTAGACATGTACTTGAACCCTGATTTGACAAAAAGGGGACATCTTTATAAGCCTTTGTCTTAAACTGTTTAGATAAATAAGCTTGTGAAATAAGCTTGTGAAATCCACTATCTATCTTTAATTGAGCAGTTAAAATTCCATAAACATGACCAAAAAGGCAACCATCAAAGATGCAGGTTGCTTAGATTCTTGTTTGAGAGCCTTTTGTATGACCTGTATGCTGTAATTGATATATCGAAGAGCCACAGACATTTAATGGTGTAATGGGTTTAAAGCAGGGTGGCAAAATCCAATTGTTATAAATTACTTGTCTGTAAAACCCAACTCTTCTTATGCACTTTTCCTCACGATGATTACATAGTAAATATCAGGAAATTTGCTTGTCCACTCAAGCTTTTGGACAAGCTGGGGCACATGGATTGTGATGCGCCTGTTTGAAAGCCTTACCCCCTTACACCAAAATACTTCAGTTGGCTGAATCTGTTGCAGAATATTCAAAAAACTACTTTGACACAAGGACCAATAGCTTGTTACAACAGACAAGATGTCCTCTATGTCACACTGGCTACAAACAATATTGTAAAGAAAATGTATTGTCAAACTTTAGTCTTGTTGTCTTCTGTTTCCTTTAATTGGGAGCAGTCATGAAATCCCATATAAGGGAATTGATTAAAGACAGAAAGATTAGATACCAGGTATGGTTAGCTAAAACAAAATCACCAAAAAGGTAACTTCAAGCAATTTCTCCTATTGCTCTAATTATATAAGTAACATTATGGTTAATCCACTGTTTCTTTGAATTTGGAAAAATCACAAAACCCATAATCTCAGTGAAGGGGTGTATGTGTCAAAGGTTAAAGAGTGATATCTACCCCCCCCCCCCATTTGAAAGAGTGAAGTCTTTGTGATAGTGTTATTGCTATCACTCATGTACAGAGTATTGATGATACATTACACAAAGGCTCCATATATGTGCCACTTCTGATAACACAGGCTGGTCTGGTCGAACACATTTTGCCTATTTGTTGTCCGATGGAAATTCTAGAATAAGAATGTGGTTAGTGTTAGATTGATCTCCTCCCCACATTGTGTTGATAACATACTGTGGAGGAAAAGGATCAACAAAAATGTTTTGATTCAGCCTTCTTTTTTTAATGGCTTTTACATTGCATGTACATTACTTCAGTTATGATGTAATGCCCAACTCTAAATGATGGTGGAAGACCCCATACTTAACTGCCCATAAGGGCTAGGCAAGCCGGGCAGAACTAGTTGACTTCCTCTCATGAAATTCCAGATGCGGTCACCAAGATCTGAACCCACACAGAGAGGGGCCTCTATGATCAAGTTCTTTAATCAAACCACTAGGCCATAGATTTTGGCCTTAATAAACAGGAGTGTTCGGGGGTATTTTTAAAAAGCTTATAAGCCAGTCAAATTAATGACTCATGCAACTAGTTCAACCAAACTTTAGTTAGGCACAGTAGGTAAAGCAGTTTCAACTAGTTGCTGCTTTTCTTTGAGACTGACAAAAAAGTGAAGAATTAACTAAGAGCATACAAATGGGCTCTGGTTGCTTTTTGATGATGGTCTTTCCATTCAAACTAAAATGTCATTTAAACTGCATTAAAGATCAATCCAATATGAAGCTACTGATATTGTAATCCAGTCTGCCAACAGAACATGATTATTGAGTGCAGATCATTTTCAGGTGCTTAAAGGGTCTTATCCAAAGATTGTATTCTGTATTAAACAAGAGTTAAAAATGGGTTTTAAATAACCCTTGTCTTTAAGAAAATCACAATCTTTTGAATTTGAGATGTTGAAAACCTGTATTTATTAAAAAGAATGAAACAAGATTTGGTGCCGTTCATTGGTAAGATGGAAAACTTGGTTGTGTAATTGCTCTTTGACGCACCTTGTTAGTGCCAAGTGATTAGAGTTTAACCCATTTTTATGTCTCGGCAGACATTCCCAACTTCCAACACACTATTACCCATTTCGATGACTATTAAATTTGAACAAAGCCTAACAATGTATAAGAGACCTTTTTCCAATCCAGTATGGTCATACATAATTACCCTACATAGTTGCCCAGTTATATTTTGTGATATTTCAGATTATATGCATTTCAGCTTTTGAAGTTAAAGGCACATCAAAGGAGAGGAGTGCAAATAAATTAGTGAAAAAAAATATCAAGTTCTTTTATTATGTTCATAAAAATCATGAGAATTAGTTTAGGAATGCATTGAGACCCTATTAAATAGACTCATTTAAAATAAGTTATTTTGTGCTTGAAATATAGTTGTCTCCAATTCAATCATGTTTATCAACAACCTGTTTGTTTACATATTCAAAATAACGAATTCTGATTGGTAGGTTCAAAAATGTGTGTATCAAATGTCAAGGTCAGAGGTGAAGAATCAGGAAATCTGAAATATAAAACTTGCTTATCTGGGTTTTCTCTGGTTTACTTACACATTTAAGTTGTGCTAATGGTGTTTTCTTGTGATAACTATTTGAATCTGTCCAAAAGTTAACCAAATAATATTGTTTGATATAGCATTAATCTCCTTTAATTGGCCTTTAATAAAACCATTTCAAATATGAAGCATGCATGTCTGCTAGTATCTATTTTAAGAATGTTTTAAGTACAGACACAAGATAATTGATTGCTTAGATTTTAGCCTCACAACAGCTGAGAATTCAATTACACTGTATTGGGCAGTTTTACTATTCTAAAATGTTGTTTCTGAATTTATCAAAGTTGTCAATTTTTACCCTCTTCAACATTATGCTTACTTTCTTTAGAGGTTCCATTTTGTTATTTTTTGCTTTAAGACCATGTTATGTTTTCTCAATATAACTATCTTGCCGAGACAATGCTTTTAAGTTTTATGAAAATATAAAAAAAAAAACTGAATGCAAAAGACAAGACATGCCGTGGACGTTTGATTCTTCATTAGTGATTGAATCACCCTGTCTTTCTTTATATGTCTTACTAGTGTTTGTGGTTTCTGGAATGTCCTTTATAAATGGCAAGACACTTCAGAGCCCTAGCCTATAGTACTCATGGATACTGGAAAATATGTCCGATTTAAATTTCACTATCATTTGATTTCTTTCATCACAAGTATATTTGATATCCTGGTCATATAAATCTATAAGTAATAAGGCTCAGAACTGTTCAGGGTATAAAGTGTACCATAAACTGACATGATATGATGGAGATGTTGGTTATACTTTATGGATTAGGAAAATGTTTTGTTGGTTTGGAACTGGTTCCCATTTTACAGGACTATTTGCTAGTTGAGAATTGATGAAAAAATTAGTCCCGATATTACTGACAGCCATGGAAATTACTCAATTAACAGAACATGTATCTCCGTAATCCCAAAAGTAATATGGTACATGTAATAAAGTTTAAACTTATTTAGTTAACATCTATTGTAATGAAGGCTTGATGCTTATTAAATCCACTTTAGAAGACGGCTTCCCTAATATCAAACCAGTACTCGTGCTGATTTGTGGGGTAGTCCTTGCAACTTTCACCTCATCTGACGGGGATCGAACCCAGGACCCTCTGTACAAGAGGCTGACGCATTTAAACATTTAAAAAGATCACCATACTTCTTTTATTTTATAAAATTCTTTTATAATGTTTAAACAGCTATAAAAGTTTAATACATGTAGCAGTGAAATGTATATTCCTTGGTGTGAGTTATATTGTAGACATAGATATGGAACTTGGTTATAGGGTATATGAAACACATGGAACATAATTCTAGATTTGAAAAGAATGTAAATTACTAATAATAAAAATTTGCACTAGTTAGGTGTAGGCTTTGGTATCTTAAGGAGCACTTGTTTACAATGAGGCGCATAAAGCCATCAGGTTCTTATCTGTGTGATGTAAAATCTTCACCCCATTATCACAAGTTTATCGGAATTGCTTACAAGGCTTCTCGGCTCAGTATATAATATATTATTTTACCGGCTAAGATTTCTGTCTGCATCTTCAATCCTTTCTTGAAGCTAATATTTGATACCTTCAGCTCTTGATAAAGTTCTATACATTTATAACTTTGCTGTTGCAGATTTCTTTCATTATCTTATTAGCAATATGCCTTTGAAAACAATGTGAACAAATTAGGATAAGTCCATCTTGCGCAAATTCTCCTCTAGTAAGAATGCTTTCCAAATATCTGTGTTATATGCCAGCGGTTGATTAGATATATAAACAAATGTAATACAACTTAACTTAGAAAGTCCAAATTAAAGCTTCTGAGTAAGAGGAAAGTATGAACACTAAATATTACTTTGATTTTTAGAAGGACATTGGGCAAAAATCAATCTTCAAGCTGTTTCAACCATATGCAATGGTGAAGAGCGTTTGGTTTTTGCAATCATTTCGAGTTTAATTCTTATTTTTGATAATAAATCTGCTTTTATAAGGTTGATTCTGAAGGAATTTGTTGGTTGGTATATATGACAGTTAATTTTCCTTTAAAGAAATTCATTTCTCTATCATTTCAAGGGTTCAATGCAAGACTGTAGGAAGTGCTTCACATTTTGTGATGAGAAAAGGGAGCATAATTATTTGACTATTTTAACTTACGATATTTCAATATCTTCAACATATCTAACAAAGTTCTTTAGAATTGGCTCATTGAGACCATTCTATTGAGAATCAACATTATAATGTAATTCTGCGTAAAATTTCACCATGACATTCCTGACGTCCAAGGACCGGCAGGGCAAATTGTTGTTGTTATCTTCACTAAACGGAGTAAATAAATAACGTCATCCCATTGGTTAAGAAAACAATGATAATTGCCGAATCAATCGAATTAATTTTGACAACCAATGGGATTACGTTATTTATTTACTCCGATTAGAAAAAGTAATGGCCGACTCCAAACGTCAAACAGTGAATATTTATTGTTAATATCGCAAATGTGAATTGTGTGTCCGATGCCCGATGTGTAACCTGTAACCGCATCATATCGAAAGAGAATGGACATATCTTTCGAAGGTATGTGGCTTTTGGATATTTTCGGGGAGGAATTAGTGAAAATTTGCTAAAAACTACCGGTTTCGTGCATCCGTCCGTGGACGTCAGGAATGTCATGGTGAAATTTTACGCAGAATTTTGTGAAACTCTTTGCTGTTTCTGATTGCATTGACAGATTTTGATAAAACAAACAGTGTTTTTGAAAAGAAAAATCATTCCTAGACACGATTCAGTAGAGATTTTTGAGATCTTGTCAATTTTAAGTGACTTTCAGGTGATTAGTAACTTTCTCATCTTACAGTTACTGATTGTGAAAATAAATTGACATTGTGTAGATCAACTTTCTGCTTTTCTAACTTTTGAACCTTTGATTTGTAGTGTTGTCATCTATTTGACCTTCAAAATTTAGAGAATATTATCAGTGTTTAAGTATATTTGAAGGCCTCAGATTGCACTCCGATATGCTAAAATCCAGGAGCTTACGGGGGCCTCCGGCCCCCTGGACCCCCAGCCAGGGCATTTCCCTGTACCCACCGGGGCCCCTGCGGCCCCTAGGCCCCCAGCTTGAAATTTCAGTATTTTCACTTTTCTGAACTTTTACCCATGTAGTCTAAGTTATGATTCATATTAAAAATTAAACATAAATAGATGAACTGCTTGTAAAAATAAGTGAGATACTTTTAACAAAAGTTAATGTCACAATCCGAGCTGCATTTATAGGTTGTTATGATTTGGCTTAAGAAAACATGATCAAATACACTATTAAAGTATATAACTAAAATACTGCTGGAACTGCCCTAAAATTATTAAATGCCGTATCAGTCACCATAATCGGTCATTCTTCCTCCCAGTGATCTCCCTTTTTTGCTTTCATAGAAAAATCCTTCCAGACTTTATATTTCAGTCTTCTTTGGCCCAATCATCACAAAAAAGTAATGATGAAATATATTTTCATGTAAAAAACTGACAGACGTTGCTAAAATCGTACTCAAACCAGTTTGTAACTTATATTGTTTTTATTGTTGGTTCGCAACAAGGTCACATAACAGCCAACCAAGGAAAAGTTTATTCGATATAATGAAGCAATTAAGTACATAGGGTCATTCCCTCAAAGCAATGGACATCAGCAGTATATGAAGATCGTCTTGAGGCAGATTCTAAAATATTCATTTTGGAAACAAATTACATGGTCATTACTTACAATATACATGTAAACTGACGAAATTGTCAAAGTAATGCATGGATTTGATTCCTCATTCATTTTCAAAGCATGTTGACATAAATCATAGAGAACCCATTTCTTTGGCGTCTCAGCTACATTGTTTGGGTCTCATGACTGTATCTAACGTCATGTGATTTCTATGAAGGTAGTGGTACTATACCAAAGTGTAGCAAAGGGAAGTTATGTCCTGCGAGTAGTTTGCATTTCAGTAAGAATGGGTGTAAAGGGTTATATTGTCTTGGTAATGGAAGGGAATAAAGACTGCAAGAGCCAAAACATTTATTTACCTGAGATTTTGGTATTAGGTCATAGGCAAAGGCACCTTGGAGTAAATGGGAGGTAAATTTGTTCTATGCAGAAGTAAAAGATTATGTATAGTTTGCATCTCCATTATTTACATGTTGCTCTGCTAAACATCAGACGAAACAATCCCCTCTGTTTTGTGGTTTTACTGCAGAAGAAGTGAAAGTATTGTGTGAAATTGAGGAAATGATTTTAGAGCAAAATACTCTTGTTCTTTCAGACGACTGACAACTGGCAATTCTTTTCAATTCCAATGATGTTGCGAACTTTTTCAGGTTGTGATAATACAGCATGTTTTGGGATGGTAGAGGTAAAATGAATGTTTTAATAGGAAACAACAGTAACCAATGGTGTGAACCCACCAAATGTAATGTTCCCAAAACCTTGAATAACAAGAACCTGTTGATTTTGTATTAGGTTTTATACTAAGCAACCTCTGGGTTGTGTTATTTTAGATTATTAAACATTTAACTTGAAGAATGGCCATTAATTGTATAAATTATTCTACTTGTATCTGCTATGATACATTTGGGAAACTGATCTTTTATCATTTAAAGAATACATGATTGTAGTTTTGTAGTTTTTGTTTCGTGCAGATAGCTCACGAAAACATGGAGCACAATGAGATATGCCTTGCAGAATGATCACATTTTTATCAATTATTAATCTTGTTCAATAATTATCAATATTATTTTGGCACTTTCTTTTGGAAGGTTCGATGCAAGACTATAGAAATTCTTAACAAAACAAGAAGCACTTACTAAAGTCTCACTGAACCCTCTAACTGGTTTGATATATTCCAGTGCAAATTGTTGTTGTAGGTTAAAGAATACACATAGTGTGAATATTCTCAGTTTGTTACAATAGCTCACTTGAGGATTTGCACTCTGGGTTGAATAAATGTTAGGAATTTGATATGAACAATCATTGTAACTAAACCAGAAACCATTTTTGATTTCTTTACTTCTAAGTTAATAATGTGAAGTAAGCCTTCACCCTACACCTGACAGCCTTTCTACAGGAAAGCCGGTTTATGAATAGATGCAGGAATTCTTTAACACCAACTTTTTAGCATCATGTGACAGGAGTCATTAAACATTTCCAAAGACCTGTGTGACAACGGTATTTTAAAATAGATTGTTGTTTACAAGATTAAACGTTTAAATGGTTTGCAAAATCTGAAATATAAATGTTATATTTCTTAACTGTATGATAATGAATGAGATTGTAAAGTTGTCAATAATCTTGTCTTATGTTACTTTGAAAATTTGAGTCGTTTTATAATCAGTAGATGAATTTACTTCAAAAAGTTAAAATCCCAATTTGTGAGATAGTCCTTTTGAATGATGACTCCTGAAGGGGTCTGCATCATGGTTTACAGGAGAACCCTAAAGTAGGTTTTGACAGAACGTGGCCTCTATGATGGTAGTTTGAGGTCATATTTCCAGGTACTACAGTCTTTCCCTACTACAGTCTAGTCTCAACATTCCAGAAACTCATCTTGTTTATGTAGTAAATATCCCCCCCAGGTAATACAAACTATCTCATTCTTTCCTAAAAATAACCAGGTTTCCTCATTCTGAGGGACTTGCAGCTGATTACTTTTGACTTGTGATAGACGTGATAAAAATTGCAAAAATCCATGAAAATCTTCCTTTTACGGATTCTTCATTAGGAAATACTCATTTTTTACAAATGACAGAAACCAAGACCAGATGCATTTTACCTTTGCTTTTATCTTCCCGAAAGCCTATATTGTACAATTCAAATGAATACAAATCAAATAGGAAATTGACTGTTAAGATTTCAGAATACAGCATGGAAAGAAATGTATTACATCTGTTAATTGGATAGCTGAAGATGCAGTTATAGAATGTTGGCTGCAAAGTTATTTATTGCTATGTTTGTAAAAAATAAAAGAGCTAATAGGCAATAGCAGACTGGGAAAATGTAAAACATAATTAATATCTTCTGAGAGTACTATAATAGCAAAATGATGATTGGCTCATAATGAGCATTTATTTGTCTATTCGCTTAAAACTGGAAAAACATTTTCTGAAAATTGGCAAAGGGACATGACTGTGCTTTAAGGAAGTAGATCTAGGGAAAAATGAAAGGAATGTGTAATTACAGAATTTCATGTATTCATAGGGAAATTCAAAGACTTAATATTTTGATTCAAATACAATAGATGGTTTTGAAAATCTTCTTAAAAGATTTTCATCAAGAAATTGCTCTTTTATCACTTTTGTTTTCAAACAATGTGAACAGATCAATTTCATTTTCTAAATTCTATTTGTGTATTTAAGTTAGCATGTTATAAGTTAATGGCTGCAATTCTGACATAAGGCTTTAATAGTTTCCAGATGTTTATGATTCATTTAACATTGAGGAATTCAATTTGATGTCTTATCTTTCCCTGAAACTTGTCTTTAGATGATTGTATGATTTCATGAAAAAAAAATTTAACACAAACAGTGGAAGCAATATCTAATATTTGATTAGACTCAGATTTTTCTTTATAATTTTGTTCTTTTCCTTTTCATGTATGTAAAGCCTTTACCTGTTTTAAAACTTATACTCCAACACTTGGACCACTTAAAGATGCTGTAGGATAATGCGGAAAACTTGAGATTTACAAACCAAGAGTGCATTTAAAGATTTCAAATCCTTCTATATATGCCTTGTTAAAGTTGCAACCGATTGAGGCACCATTCTATAGATGTCTTCAAACAACATATTAGATTAAAGTACTAGAGAAAACAAAGTTTTATCACATTGTATCTAAGGAAACATTAATTTTGTTGATTTTCAAACACAATTGAATCATTCTTTTTAACTTCTTGACTACAAGGTTTTATCAATCAGTCTTTAACCCATGTTCATACATATTTGATCTGCTGCATACTGTCTGAAAGGGTCACTGGTGAACATGTGATTTAATGGATGGGTCACAAACATTTTGGTGCAGTTCCATCAAAATCATTTTGATGCAGGTAGACATAAACTTCCATTTAAATTGGAAAGGGACTTGATCATTCCATTGTTGAATGTTACAAAAGGTATTCAGCTAGGAAATGAGAAATCAATGTTCAAGTTTGTATGTATGCTGCAGTATTGTAAAAACCGATTAAACACTTGTATTGAAATGTGGTTTGCATGTTGCATCAGGCATGCTTGTTTGAAATGAGTCAGACTGCAGTATTTGGTAAGCACCTAAACATTACTTTTAGACTTCTTTGTGTTAAAAAGGTAGGGCCTCAAACCAAACCTTTTGAATTTATATTTTACTTTGTTGTTGGTCAATAATATGAGAACAATATTAAAAGAGAGAAATGTTAAAAGAGAAAATGATATTTAAAACCCAATGAAAAGACGCATACAAAAAGCATTTAGCCCATTTTAGTTCTTTCTCAAACACAAAGGACTTGTAAGATGAAACTCTCTTACTGGTTGTGCACTATTTGGGAAGATAAATTTCTCACTTCGTTTGCAGAGGTGTCTTAATGATTTTTTGACACTTATGCAAACATTGTGAGCGATTATTTGTAATAGTATGAAGCAATTGTGTGCAACATTTTACGTTAAATACCTTAGCTTACAATAATTCTTTTTGACAATATAATATTTTTCTAGTTCAAATTGGTGAATTATGCTTTTGTCACAATAATGTGGATGGTATCAAACCATAAAGAACACTATACAACTATTTTTAGAATTTCCTATGAATTAATAAACAATGACAATTGGGCAATCAGTATAAATTATTATTAGATCCAGTAATCATACGCTTTGCTCTCATTATAAAGAATCTTTGACTGCCTATGCTGCTAGATTCGTTGACTATTGAATCCATTTGTGACAGCTTTGTTGATTCCTTTTTTGACTGTGAAGGCATTTAAACCATAAATTAGTTGTAAATATTTTGACTAGAGAAGTACTTTCTCCTGATTTTTTGAAAAAGAAATAATACAGTGTTGATAATGATATTATCAAATATTAACCTCATACAACAGCGTTTTTTTCCCACATTTGGGAAAAACTCCTGTACCCCTACAATTGGGAACATTGCATCTCGAAATCTTCAAATTGGGAAAAAATAGAGTCGAGATATAGGGAATTCTTAAAAAGCATCTAATCTATCAATAATTGTTATATTCTGCCTTGCAAAGCGTTTTAAGCTGCTCAAGGTTTCAACAGAAAAACTATTAGGAAGTGAATTTAACAACAGCAAAAAAGTAAAATATTGTTAAGTTCAGAATCATTTAAGGTAGGACCTGGGTAATGGTAAAGTTCAAAATAACAAAATTAAAGATTTAACAAAACAAATGCTGTTTTAAAGTCAAGTTTCATATTATTAGAATCTTTCATAGATTGGAATTTTATTTGCCAACTCCATTTATGTAATTTTAGTTTCAATGTGAAAAAAAATGAAAATTAAAGGGAGGTAATTTATATGAAATAAAGAAGAAAATTGTTGATATTCATTTTTTTAAGTATAAATTAAAAAGCAGACAAATTTTGAAAATTTGCTTGGTGAATTCCTTTGAAATGATAGACATTTTGTGAATTACATTTCAACTTAGTTTTTGGACTAAGGGTGCGTAAGCACCTTAGTCCATTGAATTTACATACCACTTTTTGAGAGACATTACTTTATCGATACACAAACAGCGGTATGACCCCAATTACTCATTAAACATCTGCCTTCACTGTGCGGACTAATACCTTCTTGGAACTAGGAATGTAGTCCGGATTTACTCGCTTTGTTTTGCTCTATATTATTATAACTGTTGCCTCATGGGAAATCGTTAAATGTCCAGATGTTCGAAAAATAAACTATCGTTCAGTCTTTGTTTACAGAAATAATAATTATAGTAATGGTGGTAAAAGGAGCAGCTGTTTTCCTCGAGATGTTGCTCAAAGAAATTTTCAAATGTATCCTCAATCATCTTGCTTTACCTTAAACACACCTTAGTCCTTCAGCGCTATCAGCGCTTTGATTAACCAAAGCAATTGTCAGTTTTCTTGCTTTGACCTTATTGTTGTGTCAGTTTTGACTGTTGAAGTTATGATTGAACTGTTTGTTGACAAACTTCTAAGGAAAGAGTCTCTACTTTAGAAATCCAATTGAAGGGAGGAAAGTATCCCTTTCGCTGAGGGTTCAGGTTTTTAAAGAAGTCTGTTATTCGCTTCCTCAACATCCTTGGTCAAGAATTGTCTGTAAACAGTGTATTTTCGCGGAAGATTTATCTCCCTTGCTAAAATTAGATGAAATTTCGTATTTTTTATTCAACTGTGACTTTCCGTCTATAGTTGGCTCCTTATGGTTTATCGAACTATATCGGAAAATCAGTTTTATTTCGAGTGTTCAGCCACAAACATCTGAGCGGATTTAAACAGCATTGCGACTTTTAACAACTCAAATATCTATTAGTTTAATGGATACCGGTTCTGCAATATTTCTTGCATGCACATTGAAAATGTGTGTGATCTTTGAAAAAATAAGGCGATATTGAAATTGGGAAGGGTCCGCTGCTGCGATTAAGAAGACTTTAGAAGTCTTTGGGAATGGTACCGTTCCAAGGTACCATTTAAAGAAGGGGAAATAACGCTGTACAAACTAGGTTTTATGACATTAATTAATGACAAATTCTTTTCTGGTTACATTTTTTTTTTAAATTAATGTCTTTTTTGTCATTTCATTGAATTAATTATTATTTTTTAATAGCTAAAGCTGCATATCACTTGTGAAAGATTAAAGGAAAAACAAATTCACATAAGCTATTTAGAAAGATTTTGCTGTTTTAACTGTAATAACATGAGTTTCATTGTTTTGTTTACAATGTTTCAGAACCACAAGGATGTCGAGTTGGCAGGTGTATGTGACAGAACAGTTAATGACCCCCGGAGAAATGAGCAGTGCAGGTATATACGGACTGGATGGAGGGGAATGGGCGGCAGAGGGCTGTGTACGACCCCAACCTCATGAAATCACCAGACTGATCGGGATTATACAGGGCCGGGATCAAGACTTCAATGGAATCAAGATCGGAGGGATGAGCTTTCTCTATGTCAACCATGATGCTGCAGAGGGGAGCATTGTTCTTAACAGAATTATCAAGTCTCCGTCAGATGCAGAAAAATATGTCTGTTCAGGATATTTATCCAAGACTTGCTTTATCTTTGGAGTTGTTGTAGGAAATTATAGAATGGGAAACTGCAGTAAAGTTTCCTGTCGACTCAGAGACTATTTGAAACAAGTCGGGTATTAAACGCTTAATCCATATTGAAGACAATTTACTGAAAATTTTCACAAATTTTAGAGAAGTTGTAAACTACTTGATTACAAGACACTACTGAATAAATTCGTAAACTGAAATATATTTAGTTTCAAAAATAAGGTAATTTGACTAAACACCTTTGCTTATATTAGAATTTTAAACAAGTCCAAAATAAAACTAACAGCAGATACTCATTTACTTTTTGTACTGTTCAAAAGGAAAGAAATAAAATGTAAGAAGGCAAAAATGCTTATTACATGCAATTTCTCTCTTAGCTGGTGCTGGTGCCTTCTTAAACCTTCTTAAAATGGGTATCTCTTTAATAGAGAAAAGGGCAAGGGTGAAATTAAATCTTCCCTAACCATAACTTCACAAAGCTAACTTCTACAAAAAAGAGATTGCATATTAGAGAAAAGGGCCTACTAAAAATGTCCTGTTCAAGGGCAGTTGTATGATGAATAAATGAGGATCTACTTGTTTCATTTTTGTGAATATTGTCGTGGAATAATTGATACTCATCGGTCGCTCTAACTGATGATTGTTTGTGCTACAATGTTGTCTTTAAGATGATTGTTATGTTTATTTGCTTTCTGATCCGTCCTTTTGAAATGTGCCTTATGCATATACATGTATGTGCACATATCTATCTTAAAATAAAATGCATATGTTTTTGTGTTCAACTTAAGAAAAATGAGAAATAAGAACAAGCATAGATGTAGCTTTTTCTTCTCCTCTTTTAATAGGTAGATACTAGCCATGTTTTCATTTCTAAGGATCCTATAATCATATCAAATTGAAACTTATGCATGGTTTTCCAGAAATGAAATGAATTAATATAAGCTCTCTTCCCGAAAACTTATTCTATTGAACATCAAGTTTATATGCTATCTAGTGAAAGCACAATTTTATACAGCTCACATGCTTTTTGACAGTGTTGTTTTGCCTCTTTAGCTTAGAAATGCTTTTTTTCCTCTTATTATGTAATAAGCACTTGTAGCAGAAAATAGCAATAAGATATGAAAAATCAAATATACCATATTGAGTTGGTGGAATTTGAATTTTACAAGCAGTTTCTAATTTTGTTTCAGTGATTTAAGACCATTATGGGTAATAAATGTGTACAACATTAATCAGGCTGAATGTCAAGCTTAATTTACATAGTCTTAGTAAAGTTGATGTTTGCATTCAATGCATTAGATGAACATAGATATGACATTGCAGAACTATACAACACCCTGACCTGTTGGGTTATTATAAGATTTATTAAAGCAGAAAGCCCATTTCAGGTTAAAACCAACTCATTGCTCACTATTCATGGGTGATAAAAGTATGAATTGATGGAAAAACATTTTTACTTCTTAATTTGTTACTCCACAATTCATCAGCTTGACAGATCTGCTGTACAGACTCACAGATAACCTCTGGGAAGAAAGGATAGTGAGCAGTTCATTGTTTTGTCTGAAAAGTTTCAACCAAATTTCATTAACCAATCATTAAAAATTTTATTGACGAATGTAGCTTTTATTTAGACCAGTCATGAGTTTTTAGATGAAGGAATAGGTTGAGGAGGCTAGAGTTGATATGACCAATTGCATACCTTTAAGGAAGAATTTATGACCACAAAGTTAAAACAATGTTAGTATGTAGTATTATATGTGAATAATATTATTTTATTTTAAATATTATTTTTAATTAAGTTGAAGAAAACTTTGTCATATTACAAAGGACTGCAATCCTTTTACTTTATCACAATTTTATATTGCTCTCACATTTACCATATATATGTATTATTTGTAATAGAATGTTTTATAGGATCATACATATATGACGCAACATCAGGGGAGAAATAGTTAAAATGTTAATGAATGGTATAGTAGCGGTAGCAGTTATTTATTTTTAATTATTTGTTGGTAAGGGAGGTAAATCATACACTAAACTAATACAGTCATATTAGTAGTAATGTACCCTGGTTGGCTTATCCTATTGTTGAAGAGCAAAAATGAACATATTTTCTTACTAAGATATCTCTTGTTGTATATTATAACTACTTTGACTATATCTTTAACTATTCATGAAACAGGTAATACAAATGACATTAAAAATTCGTGATTTTGAAGACATGAACAAAAAAAACGAAATAATTTGTGATAGGAAAATACAGAATCTGTGATTTGTACAGAATTGCTTAATTATAAGTACAGCTTTCCTTAAGTAATAAGAGACTTGTTTTGCATTTTGATGTTTTCATAACACAATGAAAAAAATAGATATAGGTCACTCCCTCATGCTATGTTTATGTTTCAATCAATCAATACCATACCTGAGAAAGGGGTGATTGGAATATCTGATCAGAGTTATCTACCGTTGCATTTAGTCTATATCACCCGTTTACATTCTTTTAACTCATCCATGTACTGCTTTGGACTTATAGTTTACATTGCTATAGGTTATGTTATGTTTTAGTATTATGTTTGAGCCTCTATACATTGTTTTGATTTGTTTTGTCAGCATGCATGATTCATGTGAAATATTTGTCAATAAAAGAAATCATCCATCAATTTTTTGTGTTGTGTCTTTGACTTATTATTCCAAGTAGACTGACTTCTTTTTTTAAGTATAATACAAGATTTTGATTGATTTAACAATCAGACATGGAAAAACACATCCAAGATTTACTACAGCCATGTTTCTTACCCCACACATCAATGCTCATGTTAATTCTTTGATCTTTGATAGGGACAAAATAATAACAGAAACATACTTCCTCAATCAAAAGAAGAAAAAAGATACTGAGTCAAGCATGACGATTTATCTATCCATTGAAAAAAGTATGATATGAAAAATGCAATAAACCAGTGAAATTTTATCACATAAATTTTGCTCTTAAGAAAAAAGGACTTGATATTGGTTTGCTGTTATTAATACATTAGATTTTGCTTCTCAATGAAGTCCAAGATTGTACACACATGTTTCAAAAAGTCACATATGTGTAATGTATCTTGATTAAAAGCATAATAGTGCTAAAAATTGTAAAACCAGGTAAAATGAGTTATCAATTATGAAATAATGGTAAAACATTGCAAAACACCATATCATGACAATATAAGGCCTGTATTATTTATTATTGATGTTTCACAGTGCTTTTCACAAATTGTGTAGCACACAATTTGACCTTATTGTTTACATCCAACCCAAGACTTCATATGGCAATGATTGCTCAGTAAAGTATTACTTAATATCATAACCTTGTGCAATGTTAAACTAAATGTTTGTCCCTACTCACAACCCACAGTAACAGATCTGAATATCTGATGTTACTGAGTCCAGTTTGCTCAACCACTACCATTAAAGTAAATTAAAGTTGTCTCTTTTACGGCAATTTACGTGTTTACAGGTGAATATCATTATCAGATATAATTGCACTTTGTTCGGTTGCTGTGCATTTAAAACTGTTATTAACACTGATATAAAAAAATGTATTTGAAATAAGAGAACAAGAGAAAATCATCCGATGCCCGATGTTGTAACCGTATCATATCGAAAGAGAATGGACATATCTTTCGAAGGTATGTGGCTTTTGGATATTTTCGGGGAGGAATTAGTGAAAATTTGCTAAAAACTACCGGTTTCGTGCATCCGTCCGTGGACGTCAGGAATGTCATGGTGAAATTTTACGCAGAATTTTGTGAAACTCTTTGCTGTTTCTGATTGCATTGACGGATTTTGATAAAACAAAAAGTGTTTTTGAAAAGAAAAATCATTCCTAGACACGATTCAGTAGAGATTTTTGAGATCCTGTCAATTTTAAGTGACTTTTGGGTGATTAGTAACTTTCTCATCTTACAGTTACTGATTGTGAAAATAAATTGACATTGTGTAGATCAACTTTCTGCTTTTCTAACTTTTAAACCTTTGATTTGTAGTGTTGTCATCTATTTCACCTTCAAAATATAGAGAATAATATCAGTGTTTAAGTATATTTAAAGGCCTCAGATTGCACTCCAATATGCTAAAATCCAGGAGCCCTGTACCCACCAGGCCCCCAGCTTGAAATTTCAGTATTTTCACTTTTCTGAACTTTTACCCATGAACAGGTTGTTGATAAACATGATTGAATTGGAGACAACTATATTTCAACCACAAAATAACTTAGTTTAAATGAGTCTATTTAATAGGGTGTCAATGTATTCCTAAACTAATTCTCATGAACATAATAAAAGAACTCCATATTTTTTTTCAGTAATTTATTTGTACTCCTTTCCTTTCATGTGCCTTTAACAATATGATTCTAAGACTAACCATATAATTCTTCAGTACATATTGAAAATATAGGCTAATCTTAGTACACATGATGTGTAAAAGTAAACTTTTCAGTTTTGAAAAGTTTGAACTTGAACTTGAGCTCAACAATAATCAAAAGGCTAATCACTATATTACTGTAAAATATGTATTCTGTTGTGAAACTATATGATTGAAAGATAAAGTGTATGTTAATCATTTAGATTCAGAGACACCATATTTGTTTAACAGGAAAATGGTAAACAATCTTTTCAAAGACCCAGCATTTGGTCATTGTTATATTAAGACATTCTAAATTTAAGTGGCTACCCATTACATCATCCAATTAAGGAGACAAGACTGCCTCATTTCTATTTTCGTTTTGAACAAGCAAGTCAGGGAAATACAGACCATAGCGAATTAACAACTTCCCAAACTGCAATTTATAAGTTTCTCAGAGATTATTTATATGAAAAGCTACATAGATAACTTAGTTATGAAGAGTGATGTGCGAAGAATTAATCAAAGGAGCCTTTTTAATTATGAACTTCAATACTATGTAGCTTGGTTATGCTTTGTGTACCAATTTATTGATTTAACATAAAACCTACACATATACAGTTATCTGCAGGTGATAGTTCAATTGGTTAAGTGTTGGGCTTGTTCTAACTTTGCTGAGTTTTTTTTTCTTTTTTGCCATATGACGTTTTCTTTGGCATTAAAAAGGAGTTTAGTGAGTAAACTCCAAGATATAGACAAAACCACAACATAGCTGCCTCATTTACATCAAATACAATATGGTGTTTGCACTAACAAACGTTTGGTTAAAGTTTTGCAGGCAAGGCTGTAAGGAATTATTCAAATCTTGGCACCTATATTCAGAGTCATTATGTGAGGTCCCTAACCAGGTTTCATAACTCTTGTCTTGATTTTAAGCAAATTATGCTCCTTTTGTACTTAAAAATCTTGGTTAAGTTTTTACCTTCTTTACACACGACTCTTTGTATTATTTGTCACTGAGTAATAAATAAAAAAGAAAGCTCTTGAATAATGAAGACATTCAAATATTGATAAAACTATGATTGTTTAGTTTGTCTCCTATTTGCTTTCCAATACATACTCATACAATTATCTTATATTCCGATTTCAGCAACCACTAAGGATGCATTTTGATTTATAGTATATTTTTAGGGTCCTATATATACATGGCCAAATGTTTGAGGTGTAAGAATTTTAACCTGGATGTCCCAAGTCTGAACCTCACTAGCAAATTTGGATTTTTCTTGGGATGTCCTTTAGACATTTAAAACCTTTAGCCTTTTGCTGATGAAGTCAAGGAAAGCAGTGATACAACTGAAATACTGTTGACAAAGCTTTTAACCCCTGCAGCATTTTCATTCATTTAATGTGTGTCATCCAACTTCATTCAGTGCCTTCAGCACTTTGATTTTTCCCATTTTTTTTTTTGCTGTATGACATTGAAAGCCCTTTATACAAAGTGTTTTATACTGCCTTTTTTAAACTTTTGTCATGTTGAGTATTTTAAAGACATGACAGACCTGTCCAATCATTACAAATTGTCCCTTGTGCACTTTTAATTGAAATGAAGACTTGTACTACAAATCATCTTAAAGGGACTATTTCACAGATTGTGCTCAGTAGGTAACAAATGTTCCAATCAAGATCTGATCAATATTGGCACTCAACAAAAGATCTTTTTAAAGAGGCTTTCTAAAAGATTGAGGTTTTAACTTTTTAAAATAAATATTCTTCTACTGTAAAAATAACAACATAGATTTCTAAAGTAACAAAGAACTAGATTATTGACAGCTACCCAACCCTGGTTATAACTACAGAAAAGATACAGAACATTTAAATTGCAGATGTTGTAGACGGTTAAATTGGGTTTATTTTGCAACAATCCAAACTAAGAGTAAGGTGGGTTTTTCGGATGTGGGTCTTCGAAAACGTTAACTGCGCTTAAACTCATGCATACATCATTTCAATTATGTGAAAAACGGTCAAGCCAGGAGGAAAGCACACAACAAATACATGAATTTATTGAAGCTTGCTCTTTTTGATAAGGAAAATAAATGATACCTACACTTAATGCATTGGATATGAGGATTCCGCCATTTTGTTGTTGTGTAGTTTTTATTTTTAGTTGTCATGTGATGATAGCAAGGCATGCGGAAAAAAAATGTCTCTATTTATTTATAAATCATTTTTCCCAAAGAGCAGACAGGCCCTCACTTGACATTAATTAACAAAAACACAGAATTTTGGCAACTTATGAGTAAAGAAACAGAAGATGGTCTTTGGTTTATGACAAGGATTGTGAATATCAAATCCTTAATGTTTGTTACTTTCAAAGCACTCATCTCTGAGAGAGTCTTTAATTTCTTTAATCTTCTCCTGAACATTTGTGTTTGAATTAAAAAAAAAAGGGTGAAATGAGCTTCCATACCTTTCAGTGCTTTGATGGCAAACTCTTACCCATTTCAATGATTTTACATGATGGAACTAAGATTTACATACTCTTGTACAGTTGTACAGTCAAACGTTTGTAAGATTGTGGATTATATCTAGGGGTAGTTTAAATTTAGATCATTATTTAAAGTTTATGAAAAAAGAATGCTTAATCTGCAACATAAATGTGCTGTTATGCCACCACATGATTATGAGAGTGTGATCAATAATCTTTTTATTTTGTAACATATCTGTGATGGCATTTTCTCAGTAGAAGACATTTTATTTTTAGAAAGATTGAATTCCAAATCTACATGAAAGTGTTTTTAAGGACATTCTCAGTAGTTTTATCTGCGCACTTCATCTGCGCATCCAAGGGAGATAATAATATGTTATCGAAGAGGTACTTGTATAGTAGTCGGATAAACTTTTCATTCGGATGAAATTTACTGTATGCAATTTTTGTCAAAAATAATCATTTATCCATAGAAATTTAATGGGGTATTTACATTATTATATATTTCTCATGCATATTAAGCCCCCAGCTTGTATTTTTTAGTTTAAAGTTATTTTAATCGTTTTTATAAATGTTTTTCAAATACGGTTACCATGGAAACTGTCATTTTACAGAAAAACTAACTGGTCAACATATATTTTTTTTTGCATTTTGTATTTCAAGATTAAATTTTACTTCACATACTGAAAAATAAGAAAATGCTATGAAAGGAATTTTGAAATATCTTCATTTATTTGTAATATACATACCAGTTTTCATTGTTTTTTTGTCGAATACAAAAATTTGAAAAACTGATTTGGATTACAAAAATTGTTCAGATTGTAATAATTTAATAAAGTCATTGAATAATAAAGTATTGAATATATGAATTCATGTCTGTTGTGTAAATAAACCTTTCAGAAAATATTTTATTATCTTTGAAGATGGTGTGGTCATTTTGACAGTTTTGTCCCAGATGGTTACCATGGAAACTGTCATTTTACGAAAAAACTAACTCGTCGACCTGCATTTTTCTTTTCAATTTAAAATCCACAATAGAATTTTAAATAACTTATCAAAAATTTAGAAAATTCTATGAAAGGATTATTTTCTATAAAACTGTAGAAAATGTCAACTCAGCTTTAATCAATCATAAGTCAAAACACCAAATACCCAACTGCCCACAAGCATTTGATTTAGATAGATCATTTGTTTTAGACAGGGTTTTTTTTATGTAAAAATGTACATGTTATTGTCAGATTTACTTCATATTGGAGCAAAATCAGCAACAAGATAAAAATGGCATGGAAAGGCACACTGACAAAAAAGGAGATTGCTTTTGATAAGACATTGCTCCTTGAGCCACACTGTGTTCTATTCTTTTTCAAGTTTTTCAAGTTGATGGATCATTGACTTGTTATCATGTACTTATATTTTATCATAAAAACATTTAAAATTACATGTAGATGACATTGAAATTATTTCTATTCCACAGATCATTCAAGATGTCAGGCTGGGATTTACATGTCGCTCACTTGAAGAAGTATCCTGCAGTCACGAGTGCAGGTCTCTTTGGTCTGGACGGAAACCCCTGGGCCACTAGTGCCGACTTCAAACCTTCCCAACCCGAGGTCGCTAAACTGGTCCAGATTGTCTCAGACCCAAATGCGGACCGCAGCAATATCAGAGTCTGTGGCAGTAAGTTTATGGGAATCGCTCCACCAGATGAGGGACTCATTACACTTGTAGAAATTGGTGCTACAGAAAGCAAGCGTGTATGTACTGTATCGAAGTTCAAAACAGGAGTGATCATTGGTGTCGGGGAATCAACAAATGGAGGTCCCTTACGTGAAGCCTTGGATAAATACAGCAAATACTTGTCCGGAATTGGATACTGACATTCAACAGCCAGAGAAGAGAGATATTTGCATCTAGCAAACCACTGTTAAACTGTTCATTGTTAAGAATGTATTGTTAAATTAATATATTTTCTGCTGTACACATACGCACTGTTTTAGCCAAATTATAAAGTTAATGCTCCTTTTTTCGAAAATCAACAATAGCAATAAGCATTCAGTTCTATCCATTTCAAGATTTTGATCGATGCCTTTAGAATATTTGTTCCCATTTAATCTTTAGAATTTCAAAATTTCAAAATGTCATTTGTTAACAGACTTTAAATGTGGGAAATTCAAATACATGTATATGTCATTTCATTAAGAATCCTTTCAACCAGGAATACATATGAAGTCAAAGTTTCTTTGATTATAAAGATACATATCAGTATTAGCTACACACCTTGTGATTGTATTTATGTGTATTAAACCCTCTCCCTCATAATATAATTATATGGCTGATATTAAGTGTTTGACTTAATCCATATGGTACTTATTCAGGTAATACTTACAGCCTTTGAAGAAGGCTGTTGAAAACATTGTAGCAAGGCTGTTGAAAACATTGTAGCAAGGGATGAATTATAAATTGTTGTAATTCTAATGTCTATTCAAATATAAAAAAGTTATTTCTAGGAAACTTTCGTAATTTAAATAATTTTTAACTTTGCCATCCTTGGTAACTTGCTGCAGAATGTATTTGAATCAATTTAACATCATGTGACAAACCAAATTAAAAAGAATCAATGATAAATAAGGAGAGGGTTGATATATCTCTGGTCATCATGCATATTTATGTTCCAAAAATGTAAAGTACTGACTGTGATTCTAATAACAAATGTGTTGTATAGAGAGTTTTTGTTGAATATATACCACCGTCCAAATATTAAGACATCCCTCAACCTGTGTTTCAACTTACCAAAGTTTAAAAAAGATGTGCTTGAAACTCAAAATATAAAAATGCTTAGATGTGCTTTAAAAGTCATAAGAAACAATCAAAATGAATGCTTTTGAAGTTATGAAATAATTATCTCCCTTGCTCATCTTGTTTTATGTTGATTTTTTATTTGATTTATTAAAATAAGTACAGCTTAGTCCCTTGAACACAGGAAGTGACATCACCAGTTTTTGTTTTGTTTTGATCATTATGAAGAAACATTGGTACTACTCAATATATTATTGTCTACTGTCATTTCCAGCTCACTGATATTGACACTGTATACATACTGAGAGCAGCAGCATTGTCCCATATGAGGGAAAGGGTATTTCAAAATCATTCCAGAAACATGCAACATTTCTGGGGTTGTGTTTCATGTCAGGTGGTGTTCATTAAATAAACCTTACACTAATCAGAATGTGTACTAATAAGTGTAATGCAGTGTCAGAAATAAAGGAAGATACATAAGACTATATATACCTTGTTATCATATTCTTTGCCTCCTTTTACACTTAGATAAACAACATTTATCCCAAATTGCTGGATATAACAGACAAACTGGAATTTGTACATAGTAATTTCCTCTCTTGTAAACTTGTTACCTCATGAGGAAATATGTTACTGGTCTGAATTGAATCCAACTGTTGTCTACAAAAGAAAACATGCTCCCAAACATTTTCTTTGTAATATAGTTTTGAAACCATTATGAGCAATTGATCCCTTTGTCAGAATGAATCTGTAGCAGATGTGTTTTCGTGCAGTAATATGCGTCTGTATTCCCAAAGTCCCAATAATTACTTAACTATACTATGTTAAAATCAGAATTCTTGCTTATTCTTTGAGTAGAAGCATCAAAATCTAGTAATGATCTAGAAATGAACTTGCACTAGAACTGTTGTGCATAAGCTTAAGAAATGATTTCAGGTAAACCTAAATACTGTTTCAAGTGACGTTATAAATGGTTAAAACAACTGCTTCAAGAACTTGGCTCAATTATCGGTAATGATAGTGGTTTAAGTATATACCTTGAGATGTTTGGAATTTTCCTTCAGGCCCTAATACTTGTTTTCCCTCTATACTTGTTATAGCACTGGTGTCCGGTTTCCAATGGTCTTTCTTAGTAGCTATCAGTCAAGTCAAACAGTGGCTGTATCACATATAGTGATGGACCATGGAATAAGGGATTAAAGTTCCTATTTACTCACATTACAGTGGCTGTATCACATAGAGTGAAGGACCATGGAATATGGGATTAAAGTTCCTATTTACTCACCTTACAGTGGCTGTATCACATATAGTGAAGGACCATGGAATATGGGATTAAAGTTCCTATTTACTCATCTTACAGTGGCTGTATCACATATATAGAAGTGCCATGGAATAAGGGATTAAAGTTCCTATTTACTCACCTTACAGTGGCTGTATCACATAATGTGAAGAACCATGGAATAAGGGATTAAAGTTCCTATTTACTCATCTTACAGTGGCTGTATCACATATATAGAAGTGCCATGGAATAAGGGATTAAAGTTCCTATTTACTCACATTACAGTGGCTGTATCACATATATAGAAGTGCCATGGAATAAGGGATTAAAGTTCCTATTTACTCACATTACAGTGGCTGTTTCACATATAATGAAGGACCATGTAATAAGTGATTAAAGTTCCTATTTACTCACATTACAGTGGCTGTATCACATATAGTGAAGAACCATGGAATAAGTGATTAAAGTTCCTATTTACTCACCTTACAGTGACTGTATCACATATAGAGAAGTGCCATGGAATAAGGGATTAAAGTTCCTATTTACTCACATTACAGTGGCTGTATCACATAATGTGAAGCACCATGGAATAAGGGATTAAAGTTCCTATTTACTCACATTACAGTGGCTGTATCACATATAGAGAAGTGCCATGGAATAAGGGATTAAAGTTCCTATTTACTCACCTTACAGTGGCTGTATCACATATAGTGAAGAACCATGGAATATGGGATTAAAGTTCCTATTTACTCACCTTACAGTGGCTGTATCACATATAGAGAAGTACCATGGAATAAGGGATTAAAGTTCCTATTTACTCACATTACAGTGGCTGTATCACATAATGTGAAGCGTCATGGAATAAGGGATTAAAGTTCCTATTTACTCACATTACAGTGGCTGTTTCACATATAGTGAAGGACCATGGAATAAGTGATTAAAGTTCCTATTTACTCACCTTACAGTGGCTGTATCACATAATGTGAAGTACCACGGAATAAGGGATTAACGTTCCTATTTACTCACATTTCAGTGGCTGTAGCAAAGACCTCAAAGATTAAGGGGTTAATATGTTGCCTTCCTATTTATTCATAATGAAATAATGTGCATGGATGTGGTGTAGTAAAAGATTAAACAAACACACTTTAAAATATCAGTTGTATTCATGGTTAAAACATTTCAACACATACAAAAACAAAGAATTATTTCTAAATCACTGGAGTTAAAATTTTCTATCCCTGCCATAACATTACAAATGAGCACAATGCAACAAATATAACTAAACATGCAAATGTAAATTCAAGAAATCTTCAGCAGTATAATTTTGCGAGTTATTGGCTTCCCTTTTTCTTGTTGGACTTTAATTATGGGAATTCTTTTTCAGGAAGGAAAGATTTTATTAAGTGATCAATTTAACAAATTTGAGATCATATTATATTATAATATCAGCTCTGAACAATGATTAGATGCTCCACACACCTCCAGAATAGTCTCATATCAACATTACAAACTAAAAGAAACTGATATAACATAATTACTCGCAAAAGTTTAATGATAATCAAATCTCATTTTTTCGCTATCACTTCAAACTGTTTCTTTCAAATTTTGGGTTAAGATTCCAAGAGTTAAATAACCCATACAAACCCAGACAATTACTTGTAATAAAAAACGCAATAAGCATTTTAACTTCACCTTCTCTCATTCTGAGGGTTCGGTGCAATACTAACTAAGTGCTTCATGTTTGAAGGATTTACTGTTGTCTTGTATTTGAATCCTATATTAAAACCTTTCCTAGATTTTGGATATTATCTATGATGGGTCCAAATCAAAAGCACAATGTATTATCCTGAATATCATGAAGAAAGCGCTATTTCTACCCTATTTTATGATCTGCTTTCATCTTTCCATCAAATCAGGCACAAAACCTTTCAAAACGGAATAAGTTTATTTTCTCAGTAACAAGGCTAATGGCGGTAACAAAATACAATAACATACACTGGCATAATATAAATCATTAAACACAAATTCTACAAATATCAAAATGGCCTGAGTACCTGTATTAATGAGGTATATATTGGTTATTCTAATTCCCACCCACCCAAGTTCTTCAGTTTTTACAAGAATTATTGTTTACTGATGACCTATTCACCATGTGAACAAATAATTGTTTATGAGCAATTTCATCATGATATTTATATCAATTTTAAAGCACAAATGGTTTCATGTTTTTTTTTTATATATATTTTCCTTCAAATCTTGAAATAAATGTAGATGTATACATCTACTGGTACTTCATTAATTCATACTAAGTTCAGTCAATTCTAGGCCTGCATCAGTAGTAATTGGTTCTCATTGAAATCATCTTAGACTACTATTGGTGTCATCCACCAAGGTCTTGACAAGGTATAACTGGAATTATGTCTCATAAGAATTTCATTATCAAACTTCTTTAACTTAATAGTTCATGAACTACATACTGAAACTTTTTAAGTTTCTTTATATATTTATATGAGTTTTCCATCATTTCAACAATATTTCATTTATGTTGTGGGGCCCAAGTCTTAATAATTGAGAAAGGCCCGTTACTCAAGGGCCCATAAGGATTGGTCAAGCCGGGTAGAACAATTGACATTCCATAAGTCAACCAGAAATGCACTCACCGGGATTTTTGAACCACACAGAGAAGGGCTAAGTTCTGTAACCACTAGGCCACTGAAACCTTTTCTTTAGACATGATTATGATGCAAGATCGCATTACCTAATAGAATAATTGTATTCAACAAAATAGCATCTTTATCCATATCTTCATAGTCAGGTTTGGGACCCCAAACTATGACAATGATTACTTATGTAAAATAAAATATCAGGAGGAAAGATGCTGGGCAAAGAATATCTATCCGTTAGTTTTTTATTGTTGCAATGTAGAAAATAAGGTTAACTTTAACTTTGTTTACTCATATTTGGAAGTGTAATTTGTACTTTTTTGATGAACAACAACAAAGATGAAAGGTTAAAAATAAAAGTGAAATGACCAATTTCTATGGTGTCATGATCAATTTAAATGAATCCCTGAGATTTATCATGACTAAATATATGCAATGAATTTTAAAACATGTAAACACAAACCAATATCAAGAGTATGATAAACCTAAGTCAAAACAACACACAGCATCAGAAGTGAGTTTCCTGAACATGTACCGATGAAAAAATTAGAACTGTAACATGATTGTTTTTGTTAACCAACTTCCTGCAACATCATAAAACCTGCTGGTACATTTGCTACAAAAGATATATCTATTGGTTCATTCATTATTCCATAAATGCATTAAAGGCACATAAAAGGAGATAAATGCTATATCAAACTATATTATTTGATAAACTTTTGGTCAGATTCAAATAGTCATCACCAAAAATCCCATCAGCACAACTTAAACATGAAAGCCAACAAGAAATAACCCAGATTAACCAGTTTAATAATTCAGATTGTGTGATTCTTCACCCCCCTGACCTTGACAGTTGATACACAAATGTTTGAACAGACCAATCAGAATTCGTTATTTTGAATATGTAAACAAACAGGTTGTTGATAAACATGATTGAATTGGAGACAACTATATTTCAAGCACAAAATAACTTATGTTAGAGGAGTTTATTTAATAGGATCTCAATGCATTCGTAAATTAATTCTCATGACTTTTATGAACATAGTAAATGAACTCCATATATTTTTTTAGTAATTCACTTGTATTCATCTCCTTTTATGTGCCTTTAAGCAAAAGCTGACATTGTAAAAATCAAATGAACTTTTGTCACAATTCGTCAATCTATCTTCGTGGTACAGGATCTGGTATATATTTGCCATCAGCAATCTGAGAAATACACAATATCTAATGTTGTCCTTTATACATATAACCTTTAAATGTTTCATGCTGGAGACTACATTTGAAACATGACCAATTCTCCTTTTATCACTATGATTTCAATGGTATTAACTTACTGTGATTCTCCCCTCCTATTTTTATGCAATTTTTATGTTAAAAAATTATATGTTGCAAATTAACCAGCAGAACCAAATGAATAAAAGAATGCTTATATGTTGTCAAGATTTAAATTTAAATAATGTATAACTTTCTATTTAACTATCTAAATGTTATTAAAACACATGATGTCTTTGATGTTGTAGATGCATTATCAATGAAACTAAATGGCAAATAGATGATTATGAAACACCAAAAAGTGTCATAAGGATTTCCACTTGGTACATATATCTGCCATGAAATGCCTTTACTTATTTCTCAATTAGTTTAATTTTAACAACACCTGTAAATGAGGCATTAAAAATGATGGAATTGAGAAAGAACAGTTTTGCATTTTGTCAGATGATCATCACTAACAACGGTTGCAGCATTCCAAAACGGTTGCAGCATTCCAACACAGTTGCAGCATTCCAACATGGCTGCAGCATTCCAACACGGTTGCAACATTCCAACACGGTTGCAGCATTCCAACACAGTTGCAGCATTCCAACACTGTTGCAGCATTCCAACACGGTTGCAGTATTCCAAGACGGTTGCAGCATTCCAAGACGGTTGCAGCATTCCAACACCACTCCTAACTTTGAAAGTGATATTATTTCCCAAATACAGAGGAGAATTTCACATATTCAACCTCATGTGTTTAAAGGCATCGTATACTCAAATATCACCTCATTATTCAAAATTATTTCTACAAATGATGAAAACAATTAAATTCAAAACAATTCAAATGATAGAAAAACATGTGAAAATACAAATCACATCTGGTAAAACGAAAAACATTTAGTCAAACAAAAAAGAACAAACAAGATTTTGATATTCTGTGTAATCAGATCCCAAGGTAGTACAACATTAAACAAACTCAAGTCATAGTTGTCACATATTCATTCTTACTTCTAACTGGTCAATAATTGATACAAGTCTGATATTGACAAGAAGGGAAGTGATTCAGGACCCAAAGTTAAACAATGTAACAAAAATTCAGGAAAAATATATTTTGAAATTTATCCTTTCGTCCCGGTAATTTCTAAAATCTCCTGAGAGAGATGCAGTAAAGCTTGGAATTATGGAGAAGGGGGGTAAACCAATTGTCTCCATAATTGAATTTGTAACAGGTCATACCATTTGTCTCCATACAGGATTTCTATATTGAAATTGTTACAGGCCATACCATTTGTAACATCAACCCCTATAATCATGTATTTTATCATGCTAATGTATTATGAGCTATTGTTGCTGTCGATTTTGGACCACTCTTTGATTCCCATAACAGGAGAGGGTTTACCTTGTATAACCTTAGGATCTGATGAAAAGCATTACAAAAACTCAAACATAGAAGTCAGATGTCCAGACAAGAGCCATATATATAGAGTCTTGTTCATGTTGTAACAAGCTATACCATATATCCTATACCATTAGCTCACATTTATATAGTCTCAAAGAAGCAATTATACAGACTATTCACAACAAAGCATTTATACAAGAAAGCCAAGGAAATATGTAGCTCATCTGGATGCCCGTTGGCAGTACAATAATTCTTCTTATTGCATAGATCAATATTTTTACCCTGAGATATCATAATTCTGAACTATATTGAACACATGCTAGGAGACAATTTGAACAAATATAACATTTATCTTCTTATCTTGCAGCTGCAAAGAATCAAGAAGAAATTGGTTTGCGAACATTTGTATAAATCAAATGGAATCTTAAAAGACTGATTTGAAATGATTAGAGAAAAGAATATCCCTATCTATTTAGTTGATGAAAGATTTTGAAAACATTGTGTCAAAGTGTTAAAAAGTCTGTCTGGCTTAACAACTCTACCTCACCATGAAGTGTTGAATGTACATTAATCCATCAATAATGTTCATTTTGACTCCTGCTACTTCTTGCTTCTATACAATAAGACATGACATGTTTAAGAAGACCTTATTGTGTGTGTCACAGAGATGACATAGATCTGTGGAGTTTACAAGAAAAATTAATCAACATGAGATGAGTCATTAAAACGAGTATATAAGTTCTACTTAATAATCCCATTTTACAACTTATTAGCTCATAAGTAAAATAAAACTTTGTAATGAGAAAGTAAGTCTTTAAAACAAGTTAATTATCACTTCATTTTGACTTCCTGACTTATCTTAACAAGGTAGACAACCAATCAGATGAATTGTTAGAAGGTTCATGATATCATGTCAGAAAATGGCTAACAGAAATAAACGTAATCATTCTATCATGTGCATAATGCACTAATCTAAACAACAAATTAGCATTCATCAATTATCTTGTTAAGTAAGCTGTAAAAATGAGAAAGTAATTTATAATAAGTAGTCAGAAAGTCATTATAACAACTAAGTAAGTCATATACACTTGATAAAGTCATGATAAAGACAGATTAACTTGTTATAGCGACATACTAACTCATTTATCTTCAAAATAACTTTTGAATTTGCTATAATGAAAAGAAAAAGAAATCCACACAATTCATGCTAGTCATGTCACCTCTGTGCCAATGTTAAGTCTGGCTAGTCTATTGGAAATATCTAACATGAAACTTGAATAATAGAATACACAAAACATCACTCGGTAACATTTCAGGATTATGGCAAATACAGCAGAATCATCTTTGAATATCTAAGTAAGGAGTAGGAGATCATTCTAGAACATCTAGCTTCCTCCATTTTTAGAACCCAAAAGTCTAAAATTTATAGTGAAACTAGGTATAACAGAACAATGTCTCATTTAATCATTAGCCAACAACATACTTCCAAATATCCCAAATTAGTAGATCTAGGTCTCCAATTATAGGTTTGGAAGGTTCAGTTGTGAGTGAGACTAAAGTAAGTGTAACACCAACATGAGACATCTACAAGACTATAGCACTGAATCCTCAGTTTGTTTTATTCACCAACAATCTGTCAGAATGAATATTTTGTACTAATTGGATGAGCTATTTATTCTAAGAGATCTGAACAAAAGTCAAATAATTTACAATATGACCCTCTGCCTTCAAGACAAAAATTTACCACAGGTTCAATGTAACATTCACCCTAAGAATGCTGGGTTATTTTCTAAAAATAAAGTTATGTGTTGTCTGCTTTCAAAAACCATAAAACCATAATTATCACCTTAATTTTGTTCAGGAAAGATTCCCAGAGTAGCATAAAGGTTATATCACAGGCCAAGTAAATTGGCGGCTGGCCTGGATCTAACCAGTTTGCATAAGCATAAAGTCAGTTCCAGCACTAAAAGGGTTAAAGTTAAGTGATGGACTAATTTTAGGCAAAAGATTACATTGAACCCTTGATAAACGTTATTAATGATTATTTATAATGAGACTTTATGACAGTAAAAGCTAATCGTTTTCCATGCTTAACATATAGTATCTGCAGGAGATTTAATCTGCACTAGCTATCCCAATAACATTATATCTTAAAATGATAAAGGTTAAAAATTAAAATTGTACATGTAAAATGACCATATAAAGTGAAGGCTTAAAAAGTGTTGTAAAAAATGAATTTAATGAACATTTTTCTTTCATATCTTGATGCATTTCAGTTAAATTTACTTCAATTAATGTCAAACTTGTACCCAACAAATCCAAGATAGTGTGGATCTGCAGCAAACTAACTTTGAAACTTCCAAAAACTTTCCCCATCATCTGAGGAAAGTTTCTTCCCTGCCATAGGGGACCAATCAATTCTGTAGCAAAAAGATAAATATAAAACCATCTAGTTACCTGTGTGAGAATAAAGAATAAAGGAATAAAGAACTATTTGAAAATATTCTTAACAAAATAAAAACATAGCACAAAGGCAAGAGAGTAAACTGAAGAAGAAATTCAATAACAAACAAAAATTAATGCCCAAATAAACAGCCAATACCCTATAATTACCATTACATAAGAAACTATTTGAATATGCCACAAAGTCTATGTAACCTATCTGATTAAGTCAAAAGAGAATGTACTGCTCAATCTGACCATCATAATTTTATACAGAATATCTGTTGGTAAATCCAGTATATGTGTCATGTAACGTCTTGGGAGTAATAGTGTAACACAATTCTACTATAAAAAAATGTGATGGTTTATATGGGTTTAATATCCTATCAACAATATTTCAGTTATGTTTTGCTTTTCTGGATTCACCAGCACTAGGCTATGACTCTTAAGTGTGTTCCCAAAGGACACTCCCATGAAACCAGAGTGGGGCTAAAATCGACACCTGAGTTCTTAGACAAACTGATACCTTTACCAATGGGCCACATTAGCCCCTAAACATACTAAGAACTTCATGTGTTTATCAACTGAATAAAGGTAAATGTCCTTACTTGGGCAGCTTGTTATAACTAAACCTTTAGAGGAAGCACCGTCGTGAGCAGAGTATATTCAGCATTTGCATCATTAATACACACTTTCTCAGTTTAAAGAGACTCTCTCAGAGATTGAGATTTCAACTTTTTAAAATTAATTGTGAATTAAATGTAAAAATAATAACACAAATCTATAAAGTAATGAAAACTAGATTATTGACAGCTTCCCAACATGCTAATGACAGTACAGAAAAGGAAATTAACAATAAAATCGTAGATATTGGAGACCATTTAAACAGGTTTATTTTGTTAACAACGATCTTAACTTAGAGTGAGAGGTGGTATTTTTGGACACCATCGTCACATGGCTTTTCGGAAAACAAACATGGTCACAAACAATATTTTAGTCAGACGAAAATGGGTCGAGCGAGAAAAAAAACAAATAGCGAAAACATCAATATATTGAATCTTGCTCAATTTGATAAGGAAAATGAAAAAATACTCACACTAACTACATGAATGTTTAGGATTTTGGGCAGGATTACTTCCCTTTCCTACTATGTTGTTGTTGCTGTGTAGTTTGATATTTTTAGATGCCATGTGATAGCAAGGCGCGCTAAAAAAGAATTCCTAAGTTTACTTATAAACTGGCTTTCCCAAAGGAGAACAGACAGGTGGGTAGGCTTACATCACAATAATTTACAAAAGCATGGGATATTAGCAACTTATAAGTAATGACATTGAAAAAGGTCTTTGGTTAAGTGACGAGGATTGTGAATATCAAATTTTCAAGGTTTATTTACTCCAAAAGCACCCATCTCTGAGAAAGTCCCTTTAAAGTTGTTGCATATAGAGTCAATTGTCAATACAAGTCAGCATCTTCATTTCTAGGTAGTCTTTAGTTGTCGAAAAGTAAAGAGTCAATTGTCAATACAAGCCATGATCTTCATTTCTAGATTGTGACTTCAATTTAAAAAAAAAATATCTGCTTGATTTGGAAAAAACATCTTGAATACTGAAATGGTTATTAATACAAAATAAGTTCAAACGCAAATAAAAAGTACATGTATAACAATTGACAATCACAAATCCTCTATGCTTCTTTAAAAATACCAAACTAATTTGACTTCAATTACTTTCATTATTTTAACTTTAGTATCAAATATATGAGAACAACATTACTGAAGAACTACCAGCAATTGCATTTATTTATGTGAAGACATCTGGAAACTACAAGGCCTCAAAATACACTACTGACTAAAACCAGCACAATCTTCAAACATGAGATTGAGTTACTGGTAATTTATTTAAGCATATAAACTACATGCCTTGGATAGTAAGGAAACATTGAAATCATGAACTCTGTCAAAATAGGGAAAAGGCTCAGACTGATGGTTTAGTGTAATACTGAGCTAAGTCCTTCACATTTGTGAATGTCTTATCTTAGTTTTGAACTCTGATGCAATTTGACCAAAGAAAAGTTGTTTGGAAGAAGCAATGTCATTTTTGTCACACAGTCATATTTCAAATGTGCAGTTATCATTTACAACTGCTTTTTGGTTTGGGCCACTCTGAAGCATCCACTAAGGCATAAAAAGGAAAATATATTCGTGTAAAGTGTTTTGAGATACCAATGTTCAAGTTTAATGTCTTGATCTCTTCTGTAACAAAAGTTGCCGGAGAGAGTTTGCCTCCTCACGCAGTGTGGTCACTTGAGCGCGCAATATGGCATTCTCCTTCTCTAAAAAACTGGCACGAATCGCAATCTCGTCTTCTCGCGCTTTACGTGCATCCCTGGATTTCTTGGCTGCATTATTATTTCGTTTTCTTCTTTCAAAGTATTTACCGTCCTTCAAGTCTTCTGGGATGGCTTTCTTCTCGCTTCTCGGGCGTTTTTGTGTCTGCTGAACCGCTGCTAAGGCGCGGGCTAACGCTGGACTGGCACCAATACCACTTGACTCGGCAGGGGGGCCTAGAATATAAATATTGGAATTTCAACAACTTTGACCCATCTTCTCCAGAAATATTTATAGGAAACACTGTGACAAAGGGATCTTTTCGGTATGGTTTCAAAACAATACTAAAGATCATGTATTATCATTATTTATGCTGTTTTTGACACCTGCTGTTGCTAGCAAGTGACTGAGACTATTGAGATTTAAACGTTTCTAAGCATCTTTGGAATAAACAAATAAAACACTGGTCATCTATTTAGTGATACTTTGTTACTCTCAGACCAGAATCTGAGGTCTCAAATTTCAATATTGGGAAATTGTTACATTACTCTTTAGATTTTGATTTTGAGCCATTTCCATTCGAAGCTATTTTATCACATCGATTTTATTTCATTTGGTTTTTACATTGGGTCAACCTTGTTTGAGGTTTGTTGCAATGCCTAGCTCATATTGAAACAGGATGACTACAAACTTGACTGCTCATTAATGGCCAGTCCAGCCAGGCAGAACCATCTGCATTCCACAAGTCAGACTGCAGAATACCTCTGATGACATTTAGCAGGCTTTCACAAGATCTGATCCCACACAGAGATGGCCCGAGTGATTCCAATTTCTTTATTCTTACATCTAGGCCAATGGGACCCCTGATTTGATCACAAGTCAATATTGAAAACATATTAAGCAAACTATAATAAAGTATGAAAGTTAATTTCCTTCTGTTACTGATAAGAAACGAATGTGAAAACAGATACATAACACTAGAACTATTGCAAAGTCTGTTGTGTAAAAGTAATTGGTTAACCTAATTCCTTATTGCTCACAGGTAAGCAATTACCAGTAGTTTTTTCCCTTCCCCTTTTCAGCATAACTTTCAGCTGATGAAATCAAGACAAATTATTATAATCATAAAAATATATGTGAAAAGCATTAAATTACTAACCAATCATATTATTGACAAATTATTAACACATTAATTTCAAATGTCATCTTCAGCAGCTCCTTTAGATACAGAAGTTTTGAAAGACTTTCTCTGCAGGTGAATCTAAGTGGTATTTATGGAGTAATGTTCAAACATTATATTTTTAAATCAGGACCTTTTTTGGAGTTAACCAAAATGCGGCTATACATAAAGAAGCAAAGGGGTAATCCCTAACTACAATACATTTGAGGTGATATAACAATTGGGCGAGATTGCACAACCCATTTCTATGGGACTCCATGGTGAAAACAGTGATTAGTGCCATTATGTGGGTGTTGGATAATCTTACATCATCAGTCTGAGCCTGGACTATCCCTTACCCAGTCCACTCAATACTCTAGTATGAGGGCCATGGTGTAATGCTCATTCAACACTCAACTTAACCTATCTAAAACAATAAAGGTGCTTGTGGAAACTATGGTCCAGTGGTTGGGTGGCGGCTTTAGGATCAGGGGTCACAGGTTCAAATCTCGGCTGGATCATCTGAATTTTTCAGAGCAAAAAATGCATTCCACCTTCAGCATCCTCTCAACCCAGGTGGATAAATAGATACCTGTGATGGAATAAACCAATGTGCCGTGGCCAAAGGCATGCCACCATATATAAATGTCTGGTTTGTCACCCTGTGAGGCAATTTTAAAGTCGCCTGAATATGCCTGGCATAGAAGAAGTTTGTAAACCCTACCTTTACCTTTTACCTTTCATAGAAGACAGAAAATTGAAAATTAAAATAGAATGTTGTTTAAACAAAACAGTTTTGTATTGTGTTTGATATAAACAATTAAAAGTAGCAATTGAAAGCATCACTAATTCAAGAGGAATCAACTTATCTAAGTATGTACAGTTTATTAGTGGTCGATCTTAAAAGCAATGTTGCAGTTTTGTTTCCTATGACTACTCTTCAGTGAGTATCACGCAACAGCCATTGCGAAGTTTAAAAGAAAATGATTTTTGACTTCCAAAATTCCTCACATCTTTGAACAAGCTCCTTTAATTGAACCATGTCTCCTTGTACACCAATTTTACCTCACTTACATCAAGATATTTATGGACAGGCTGTGGAAAAAGGACCAAAACCATCCATAACTAGCAATTTCACTATTGTCACCTTTGTCACTGTGGTTACAACCCTTCTTCAAGATGAAAAAATTAAATTGTCTTTTTTTTTCATGTTTTGATGGCTCGATGTAAGAATATAGTAATTGCTTCATGTTTGTGAAGGACTTACTACAGTCTTGCTTTGAACCCATGACTGGTTCTTTGCTGACCAATGCTTTTGGTGAGAGAATGGTTTAAATGGATTTAATAATTCTTGAAAGAATATAAGCATGATCTATTCACAAATAAAGAATGAACATTTCAATGTGGTATAGAAATCCGATCCTATGATTTTAATTCTTATAAAAAAACCAATAAGAGGAAATTAAATACTTAAAAATTATTTTAAAAAGTTGCCATCCCAATCTGTGCAATAGTCCATTCTAAGCTCAAGCAGAGTCTAGAAATAAGTTCCTTAGAAGCAACTTGCTTTTTCTCTAAATGGATTACATGTTTTTAGAGAAATAACTTGATAGATATAATTGTGACTAGAGAAATTGCAATGTTTGTTATGAGCAGTTCTCCTATAGGTAACAAACATTTTACAAGTTATCCTGTATGTTTATAATGTAAACCAAGTTTAAATAACATGGTTGCACCTTCCATTCAATTAATCATTCCGTCAAAACAAGAATCTAACTTCTCATTAGATCAAACCATCTCAGATCTCTTACCCCACATCTGCGGTGACAAATAATGGTTCCCATAATCCAACTGATGCACACCTAAGCCGATGGAGTAGTCCTGTCCACCACCCAGCATGTTCTGTGGGGCGTAAAACCCGCGGGTAGATTCGAGGAATCGTTCAATCATGTCCCCCATAGTGAATAACTTGTATATGATATTTTGTCAATCAATTCATCATATAAAGGTGATTACAAGCATTTAAATGGTGATATCAAGTTTAATCTAATGTTGAAGTAACCACAATGTGAATTTTTCACTAAATTGTTCTCTCTTTATAGCAGCTGATGGTCCCTTAAGGAAAGAAAAAAGAAAATTTGACCTTACTTATGAGGCAATTGGCAACCTTATTTGTGATTTTATATTTTCTAGACACTTTCAACAGCATTCTACCTATATCACAGTGATTTACCCAACTGTTTGTATATCCTGGGAAGTATATCACAGTGATTTACCCAACTGTTTGTATATCCTGGGAAGTATATCACAGTGATTTACCCAACTGTTTGCATATCCTGGGAAGTATATCACAGTGATTTACCCAACTGTTTGTATATCCTGGGAAGTATATCCCAGTGATTTACCCAACTGTTTGTATATCCTGGGAAGTATATCCCAGTGATTTACCCAACTATTTGTATATCCTGGGAAGTATATCACAGTGATTTACCCAACTGTTTGTATATCCTGGGAAGTATATCCTCATCAGTATGACACAGCATATTTCCAAACACTGATCCCTTTCTCACAGACTTTCTGATTAGTGGTGAGATATCATAAATAATTTATCTTATATCAAATTCATAAAACTAACAAAAGGTACAGGTCTATATTTGCAACAGATATCAAAATACAAGTTGTTAAAAGGAGGAATGAATTGTCTTCCTTATTATTCCTAATGACATTTATTGCTCAACTTCTTAAAATTCATATCACATTGAAATTAGTATCATCCATTTTTGCTTAACATATGAATTTCTCAAAAGGTTCATTAGGTTATGAACTGGATAAAAGAAAGAGTCATCAATTCTTGGCAAAAGGTTTAGTATGTTTGGAAATGAAGCTAGAAGATATAAAATCTTTTTAAAAGAACAATCCGAGTGTCAAAACTTCATATATGTCTTAATGTAATGCAATCAAAGGTTAACAAACAAGCTGGCCAAACCATCCACTATTAAGAAATTCATAACAATAACTTTCAAGAAAAAAATATGACTCAAAAAAACTTCTTGTGTAAATACTGGTAACTGCCGATGTTACCATTAGATAGATAGTGTAATTTCTGGTATGGAGTCTCAACATCTATCAAATTTAGGGCAGACTTCTCTGATAAGAACCTTGGTCAGAAGAAGTCATTCTATGAAACAAATTCAGAAAGCAAAAATAGCAATTTTAACGGTTTACCAAGTTATTCCAGGACTTAGAGAGTATGTTACAGACAAGTTTTGAAATCATTGAGGGGAATATAGGAATTTCTCTGTTATAAAAATGATCAATAATAACTCAAACCTTATCTCTTATTTTTACCAAGAAATACTCTATCATTGTTTTTCAACTAATAGAGTTATATCTGTTATCTGCAGTCCTGAAGTCGGTATTAGAATCCTAGACACTTAGCAGCTTAATAACAAACTTGTCTTAATTAATAAACTCACAAAGTTTACCAGTATTCAGCTAAACTGTGTCTCAAAAATATTGTTGCAGCACCAACAAATGTGTATCTATTAATCTGATTCTTCTATCACTTAGTCATTCACTCCTTCAAAAGTATTCCCCCATTATAACTCTTACATTAATAATTAATCATTCTAAAATCAAAGCCTTGTAACAAAGAATAATATCACTTCATTCACTGAATAATCCTTATATACAAAACTAATATTCTGATGCAAATTATTCAAGACTATACCACAACACAACAGTTGATAAAGTAAACCTCACACAAGCGTTTTTAAGTCATGTAACTCTATGCAAAATTGTTCAAAAAGATTGACTGCAACAAAAAAGTACTATGTAATGTGGCCAAACATTGGATGATTAGTATTGTGCCCTACCATGATTTCAAGTATATTTCTACATCACATTATGTATTATTATTGACAACATCAGATGACCCAGACACACCTAATTCAATAAAGGGAAAACACTCAAAGAAATGGCCATAACATTATATAACACCATTTACCCTTTCTTTCCAACATTAAGACGGATATAAACCTTTACTCATGTATGTCTTACAGCTCATGTTCATTACAAACTATCACCGGACTTAACATGAGAGCCATAGTTTTATGTTTAAAATCATTGCGATAAAAGAAACTATCAATATCTAACATCTTTAGCAACAACCAAACTGACATGTTCATTCAAACAGTCCATGGTAACCAAGCAACAAGCTTTGTGTAATTCCAAAATAAAAATGTTTTAAGGCTTAACTAATCACCTTACTCCATATAGGCCCATTTTGATACATTTGCAGCAAAAGACTGAAGGCCAACGTCAATGGACAAAGCAGAAATGTTTAACCCTTTCCCAAACAACAAACAGCAGATGACATTTTCACATATGATGAAATTGAACAATATTCTTCAGAAAGAGCAGAAAGCCTTAAGGATAAATGAAAAATTGCTCATTACGAGCAATTTCTCCTTTTCCCACAATGTTTTCATTAGTCATCTGCAACAAAGTCTTCAGATGTCGTTATTGTTTGGGAATGGGTTAATACAAGAAATTCATGCCTCCATTATAATATTGCTTACCCAACTTTATAGAATAGATTAATCAGGTGAATGTATCCACTCTCCTCATTTTTGGTCTACAGCCTCTTTTACCCTTTCCCGAACAACAAATATTCGACTGTCCCTAATTAAAAGAGTTTGCAGACGACATTTCAAAATGTGATGAAATTGGAAAACAATCTATGGAAAGAGCAGAAAACCTTGTTGGAAAAGGAAATGTTTTCTATAGTCGTCTGCAACAAAGTCGTCAAATGTCGTTATTGTTTGGGAAAGGGTTAAAGTTGTCCCTAAGACTGTTATGAGGGAATGTGTTATATCATGTAATAACCAGAAGACATTCAACTAAATAGACAAATATAATGCTTATTGGGTTAGCTAGAAAGACATCCTTATGAGTCATGTCTTCTTTCCAATAAAACATTCATGTCACCTTGACAACAGAATTAAAATAAAATTACATCCAATGAGATATTTGGTATAGAGCATTTTGACATAGGGGAGTGCTTATGAAGTAAACAAGTAATCAAAGAGGTATGGTCTATTCTTCTATGTCTGACCTGGTGGTGGAAATTAGTTCCAGAGAACACTTGTAACATGTTCAAATCCCAGAGTGTTCAATCTGTTGCAGTTACCTAAAGTTACAGATCATTGTTTGTTAAGTGATTCTACTGTATAGGGGGTCAAATCTTATCCATTTCCTCCAAAATGCTGAGTGGTAAAGATTTATATATTCTACTATGTTACTGCTAACCCACATGAAAGTGTGTGACTGGCCCAAATTCGAAACATTATTGGAAACTTGATTTGTTCTGTGAGTAACAAATGTTAAACATTTATCATCACTAAATGAATAATAATTCTCAATACCTTCATTTTAAGGATGCTGAAAATATGACTGTGTTTTCATTAGATAATTGTTAAATGCTCAGTGCTTTCAGTGCTTTCAATTACTTCACACGAAGGATATGAAATGAAAGTTAATTGTTTACACACCACACAAAAAAAATGTTAAAATGTGCTATATCTCCACTCCATGATTATAAGAGATAAAGTGTATCAATAATCTATTTTTTTGTAACTTACTAAATCTGTACTAGTATTCTTTTTCTTTTTAATCAGAAAAAGGTAAAAGTCTCAATCTGTGAGAAAGCGCTTTAAAAAGAAGTTTCAATGAGTAAAAAGCAACCAATTAGAATGACTTTCCTCCAGGTCAAGTAAGACAGAACATTTAAACATTCCCATTATTCAGGATTTCTTTTGTCTAGTCCAAACAACAACAGCAGACAACAAGTAGAACAAATCTAAAAATATAGATTCCTTTTCATATAGCGTGGAAACCATTGTAACACAAATAACTGTTAATTCATTTGTAACAAGTTATATTCCTTTTGTTATCCTAGTTGTTACCTGTCACTTTCAAAACCAAAAAAACATTAATTATGATGGAGAAAAAAACGCTTTTCCCTCAATGCTGGAAGGAAACCACTGTTAGAAAAAGACAAAAAGAGAAATTGCTCATCATGAGCATTTTCTCTTTTTGATACATTGATTTTTAAGTTCAGTCCTAGATATTAGTTGAAAAAAAAGTAAATAAAGTCCTTGTTATGCTGCCCATTTGTATCTTGGGGTCCAATACAAGACTATAGCAAATCCTTCACACACACACACCCCACAGACTTACTACAGTCTTGCACTGAACCCTCAAGTATGTACCTATTTGAAAGGGTTGAATGGTCTTTGGTCAGTGTAGAAAAAAGGTTCCCCCCAAGGGGAAGCTAGCTGTTCTGTCTAATACTCATTGTGTATACTGTTTCCTTATTGCCACAATAGCTTAGCTAAGGAAAACATAGTAACAAAAAGGGACAGGATTATTATCAATTAAAACAGTATAGCATTAGACAATAAGGTTTCAACTTGTAAATCAATTTAAACTGATTTAGGGATAGTCTCAAGGCTTCTAGAGCCATATTTGTAAATTACTTCAGAAAACTTTACAGTTTAAGATTCAAACCATGATGGCAAAAACATCTATGTTTAAACAAATAATTCTATTGTTTGTTCAATATAAAAACAAAAGTGTTGAATATGTAGGGATTTTTCAATGCAGTATAATTTTCAGCCTTGATGTTTGGTTCATGTTTAAGAGTTGGCAGAAATCGGTTATTTCACAAGTATGTTTGGCACCATCAATACTACAACTGTTCAATGAAAATATAATGTCAAAAATATTGTAAACACTGTCTGATTGGTGTCAAGGGACATTTATCATATAAATAGTTATTTGATATAAATAATCAATATCATTTATTTGTCTCCCTTTTTTTTCTTTAAGTAATTTACATAAAAAAGAATTTACATTTGTATACTTAACCGCACAGACATTTCCATGAACAATCCATAATTGTTTAATAAGACAAAATTATCATTGTGACAAAAGAAGAAAGAGCTCAGCATGAGCCTGTTCACGCATTAAACATTTAAAATACTACATGTACTTTGAATGGTATCTACAGAAAGGATGAATAATCAGTTGTATCAGAGAAAGAGATCATATTACATTTGCATTCATAATTGAATACACACTTTTACTAATTGATTACCTCATTCATAGCTATTATTATCACACCTTGAGTATTTATCATTATCATTCATGGTGCACACCTTCTCTCTCAAGTTCTAGTAGTTGTAATTGTAACAGTTCATTAACTTATTTATACTGATTGGAACAAATCTAAGAGGAAATGCACAACAAAACTTTCGGCAACATCACCTGTCAACTGTCAACTGTCAATTCATTGCCCTGTATATCACTCATTCTCACTTAAGCGCGACAAACAATGTCTCCAACATAGATTCATCTCTGGTGGATGAAAATGCACGTTGAGAAATATTTTTCATGTTTTTCCTCCTATCAATACCATTACTTGACACAATAACGGGATTTTCGTTCCTGTCCGTTCAATATATATTTTTTGTTTTAAGCCCACAAACATGTAAGGTATTCAAAAAGTCAATGTCGCCAAGCGAATATGCGTTTTCTTGCCTGCAGTTTGAATGATAATTTCAAAGTATTATGTTAAAAGTCCCTTTTAAATCATAAGATCAAAAGGCAATTGTCTCATTTAAAAAACAATTCTGTGCATCTGACAATTGCTTAGAGAAAAAAAATCAATACTCGAGATGTCGCCAAATTACAAACATCTACGGGACGAAAGATATAGTATGTATCTGGAACTGTCATAACTGCACAATTATATCGCCCATCCGTGATAACTCTATCCCTAGACCACCAAGGTACTAAATTGACCATTTTTATTCGATGTGATAAGACCACATTTAATAAGAGAGCAATTGATTTAACCCTGGTGACACAGTAATTTTTATTACAACATCTACGGGACGAACACCGAACTGTGATTAGTTTGGGTAGAATGGCATGCAAATACCATTGGATGTCAATTTAACTTACACACTTAGCCCACTTAAAGGAATTGTGGATTCATTTTATATCTGCTTACATGAATTTGAAATAGAAAGAGTTCGAAGTAAGGAAACATTGCAGTTAAACAATTTACGGGACACCATCTACGAGACAGAGTACTCTGAAAACTACATTAATTTGATTATCCGTCCACTCATTTTATTACATTTTGCTCAATATAACAGTATGCGTCATATTAAACAATCTGATGTTTATTCGTTTCATTGGCGGGAAAGATTTGACCTTAAAGAATCGTGTTTGGAAATGAGAATTTGAGGTAAGTCATTAAACAGTTAAAATTTGTAAAGTTAGTAATGTCTAAGCCTTGTTGTTTTGTATTAATGTGCTTTAGTCAACATCATCCCCCACGATAAAAGTAGAACAATGGGTACATATTCCTGTTTTGCATGACTTTGATAAGGCATGGTTTTGTCCCGTAGATTTCATGTTTTTGTCCTGTAAATTGTTTGGTTTACATGGCATTTTGTGTGCTTGATGTATGTTGTGTATGTTTTCCATTTCATGAAATGAGTAGAGACTGGTTCGTATTTGAACTTCTCTCGCCTATAAAGGTTTAAAGAAGTTCCCTCTACCCATACTTACATGTGTGTTTGATGCTTTCTGTGTATGGTTATTCAAATTGTTTGTCAATACCGAAACGCAGACTTAAACAATTGATAAAGTGATTTCTCCAATAAATATTGCGCATATTTTTTCGTTTGTCATGGTTAAGTTTATTGCATAAATGTTTACATATTTACATCAACAGTTTGATCTTTAAGTGATACATACAACACTCCAGTATCTTATTGTCCCGTAGATTGCATGTTCGTGTCCCGTAAATGATGACTCATTTTGCATGTACATTTTAACAGAAATAAATGTTTCTTTAGACTTAAATGAAAGATAAGTTTATTCTAAACGCATATGGATGCTCACTGTACACACTGCTTCTGAATACTGAAGAAACCATTGTGACAAAAGTATATATTTCTCGTAGAGAGCACCTCATATTTTTGACACAATGTTTTCTTCTCAGTGCTGAATTGAACTTATTATTTTTCAATTTAAACCGGTCTCAGACATTCCCAATTCATTGTGTATGTAATATCTTTTCAGAATGCCAAAATCAAAGTCGCAAAGAATGATGGAGTATAGAGAAAGGAAGAAAAAGAATCTAGGGGAAGAATGGTTGAAACAAGAACGAATGCGTGTGAAGGGATACTATATTCCAACAGAATGCCTTCCAAAGAAGAAACAAGCAGTAAGACGTGGCAAAAACAAAGAATGTTGTAAGAGATATAGGCAAAAGAAAGTACATGAAAAGACAAGAAGAGAGGATCCAGTAGCAAATACTTCTGGAGAACCAAACAATATACCGTCAACATCAACTTCTGATGATATAGCAAGCAATGAAGTAAGCAGCGCCACAAGTCCTACATATTTGACTGTCAGAATGCCTTTTACCAAATGTTCAAGTCAAGAAAAAGGAAAAAAGAGAGTATCCAGAGCCCTTTCAAAGTCATACAGAGCAATTGGAAACCTTGAAGATAGAAATGAAGAACTTCGGAAGAAGTTGAAAACCGTGCAAAAACGTGTCCAAAGAGCAGAATCCAAGAAAAGAAGCTTATGTAACACTCCAAGGAGTAATGCGGATAGAATAATCTCGTCATCCGGTATAAATCCAAAGAAAGTACCAGAGATTAGAAAGCGTTTGGTTTATGTTGAATGCTTAAACGCAGAAATAAAAGAAGCCCAAAAGAGCAACAGTCGTCGTTTCAGTGCAGTACAAAGGGTTGTGTCTGGCCTGATCATGAAAAAGTACAGGCTTAAGTCGGCGCTACAGACATATACAAGCTTGAATAGAAGAAAGGATGTAAGGGTCAAAGATATTTCAGTCTCTGTGAAAACCAGGAATACGTCATGGAGAAACCATATGGTAATGAAAGTGTTTGACTTTCTAAAAAGAGAGGATAATTCTCGCATTCTACCAGGAAAAGCAGATGCAATCAAAGATGGGAAAGACAAAGTTCAAAGAAGGGTCCTGAATGATTTTATGTACAACTTGTATCCCAAGTTTAAAGCAGAGGTTTCATCGAATATTTCATTGGCGACTTTTCATAGATTTCGTCCAAAGCACATCAGTCTTGTCAACTTTGCTTCTAGGAGTGTATGCCTCTGCTCAAAGCACCAGAACTTCAGTTTCTTGTTGAGAGCTGTAAAGAATCTGAAAGTCACGATGAGCGCAAGTCCTGATTCCTTTGTCAAAATTGCTAAGAGCACACCGACCCATGTTGACTCAGTACTAGCTCAGATACCAGCGGCACAAGAAAGAGTGAAATATCAGCAATGGCGCCGAGTGAAGTTGATGAATGGAAAGGAAAGGCAGCGCATAGTAGATGAAGAAAAACCTAGGGAAGAGTTTATTGAGATGTTCAAGAAGGCCTACACTGACTTTGAGGGTCATGTTGATCGAGTGTTTGATCAGTATAAAGCAATCAGAGATATGAAGAACAAGCTGCCACAGAATCATGCATTAGTTCAAATGGATTTCAGCGAGAATTACACATGTCAAAGTATGGAGGAAATTCAGTCGGCTTATTGGAACAGTTCAATGGTAACCCTTCATCCAGTGGTAATTTACTTAAGAAGCGATGACCAAGAAGTGTGCCACAAGAGTTTTGTCTATGTCTCTGAAGTGTTGCACCACAACGCTTCAATGGTAGTTGCCATTCTGAAAAAGGTAGTCAGTAATGCAAAGTTGCTTGTTCCTGATCTTCAGACAATTCATGTATGGACAGATAGCCCGTCCTCCCAATACAGGAACAAAACAATTTTCGACACCATTGGGAATTTCCAAAACAGATTCGGGGTTAATGCTACCTGGCATTATTTTGAATGTGGACATGGCAAAGGTCCATGTGACGGAGTAGGCGGTACTGCCAAGCGAAATGCAGATAACGCTGTGAAGCAAGGGAAAGCTGTAATTCAAGATGCGTCAGACTTCTTTGCATGGGCTAATCAAAGTCAGGGAGGCATCGCATACGAAATGATAACCTCAGATGAATACAATACAACCAAGAGCCTTATAGAAGCAAGAAACAATATTCTTAAACCAATCCAAGGAACTATGAAACTACATGCAGTAATTGGGTTAAATGAGGGTGAACTATTAATAAGGGATACATCCTGCGCTTGTGAGAACTGTTTCGTGGACTCAAAGTTTAATGAAAAATCCGATTGTAGCTGGAGGAAGACTAGTATAGTAACAAAGAGACCAGAAGGGGGACAGCAATCAGATCAAAATGCTGAGACAGATGACACAGTTAAAGACACAGCTCACCCAACCATAGAGGAAGATGATAATAGAAATGATAGTGTAACTGACGTCCAGACAGGCAATTTCTTAGTAGTCATGTATGAGGGAAAGTCCTATGTAGCGAAGGTTGAAGAGATAGACAGCGATGACTCATCTGTTTATGTTAGCTTCATGGTAGCAAGCGGGAAAGTGGATGATCGCATCAAGTGGCCCAATCAGAGAGAAGAGTGCTGGATCGAAAATGAAGATATTGTGTGTATCATCGAAGCTCCTCTGCCAACTGGGAAAACAGGACGCATTTTCACTATTCCAGAAGGTGCCCTCCAGTTTTTGAGATAAACCAGACAAACCAGTTGGTTTATCTTCATTGTCATTTACGGGACAATGACACCTAGTCTAAAACTTCCATTTCACAACAAAACCAGTTGTATTAGTTTCTGTTAGCTTAACCCATTACTCCAAAAACTCTCACTTTAACACAGCTATAGCAAAAGGCTTAACAAACAATTGTAACAAAAGAAAAAAATTGCTCATAATGTGCAATTTTTCATTTTGTCACAGTGGTTTCTGATCAATTTCAAAATAAAGATCTGTTTTTTCATATGTTAATATTGTCATCTGCTGTTTCTTTCAATTTGGACCAGTCAATAAATTGCAGATCGGGTAATGGGTTAATAATTCCGCGTAAGGTAACAATTTACGGGACGATTTTGTGAAATCTACGGGACGAACAGTTGATGTGATTTTGAATTTTTCTATGTTCAGTAAGAAGGTTGATGTTAAACTACCCTATTTCACATATGCTAGGAGGTATTTTATCTTGTTGTTTCATTTAAAGTTATCTATTACTTTCATTTCCACCCGCTTTGAAACAAAAGCCACGTTTTGTTCATTAAAAGTTAAATGTTATATAGTATGTTTACACCTCATTTTATTCTCTCAAATCCGATTTACTCCTGGTAAAAACAAGTGCGTTATGCAACCTGGTATGTATGCATTCGTTTTTCATAAGTAGTATGGTATTATTAACCATAATTCATTAATTATTGTGATTTATAAATACCCATACCCCTTTTTTTAAAACGAATCAATTCGTGTTACCCTTCTTACAGCATGGGGACATAAAAAAGAGAAAAAAGCTCACCAACTGGTTAACTTAAAAAAATAAGTCAAAGAAAGGTGTAAGAACACATTTACATGGGTGAGAACGAAAAATACGACATTCTTAAAAATGGAAAAAAATTAACACCTTTGTCATGGTTATCTGAGAATGAGTGATATACTTGTTCCAACAAATCAAACAGAATTCAACTCAACAACAAATATAAGCATTGCCTCCTTTTACAATTCATCACATACATACTAATTGCAACAAAATGAAGTTAACATTGCAAAACTGTGAAAATGTCCTTTGGCAACTCATTATATCGTATTTATACTAATTTCAACAGGTATTTGGGAAAAAAAAATACATTAAAATGCGGCCCATTAAAATGTACGCAATGTTTGCTTTCTGTAATACATTCCATATATTAGATAGTACTTGCTGTCTGCTTTTGCTTTAAATTTTGAGAGGTTTGACATTTTCAATTTTCAAAGGGAATCATTTGATATTCTAGACAAACTTTTTTTATTCTCATATCCAAACTGTAAAAAGATTGCAAAGAATTGTATCATAAAATTTGACTGTATTCCTCTAAAGTATCATAGAGATTAATGTAGATACACTTAGTTATGGCAAACAAATTCTTTCCGTGAAATTTTGTTTGTTAATATTCATAGAAATGTTACATCTTCTATCTAACCTCATTGTATGAGTATGTTTATTTGAAAAGAATTAAAGTTCTGTTCTATAAACAATTTGACTGGTCCAATTTAAAAGCAACAATGCAATACGCAACATTCTAAACTTACAAAAAGATAATTGAAACAACTGTAACATAAAACAGAATTTCTCATTAGAAGCAGGAGTTTATTGTTCCCATTGTTTCTAAAATAATTTGCAACATGAGAAACTTTAATTAAGTTTACATATATTTAAGGGTATTAAATTCTTATCTTAAAACTATAAGCATGTTTGCATTAAAAAAATTAGCTAACAGTTTGTAAAAGCATGGATTAACTTGACAACATGAAGTAATCAGTTCACATTTGGTACAGACAGAGAGACTTGTTATCTTATCTGACCAGTTCAAAGTTCATGAACACAGAAAAATTGGTCAACCTATCCTGTTTATCTCCATAATTTCTACATTTGGTCAATATCAACAACTGACCAGGTCACAAACTGTTGTTTGCAAGTAATGTCACAATCATGGGCTAAGTTTGGCATCTCAGACAAGTGCAACCTAAGTGCTTCTTACCTACCATCTAACTATGGCTCCTGCATAAGATCTGTGCTTTGGTCAGAATTGAAAGGATCATCAGACCACAGAACTCTTACCGAAAGTGAACAACTTGTTATTTTCCATCAAGGTGTACTAATAATTCATGGTGAGAACAAAAGAAGCATAAACAATGACGTTTCTTCATGATCATGGGCTCCTGAGAAATCAATTAAAGACCTAATCTTAAGATTGTGTCATGTGTCCAGTAACAAAAGTTATGAATGAAATTCATAAAGTCATCAGGTTCATTTCTAATTTCTTGCTGCAGTTATTTGTTATAGGAAGAAATAATTACTTTCACTATGGGTAATTGGTCAATGGAGTAATCCAAGTAAGAAGTCGCCATGACGTCCATAAGTGCTTTTCTTATCTGAATCACCTATAACTGACCACTGCATAAATGTAATCACTGACAGTATTGTCAAGTTACGATATAACACCGACCATACAAGCTGTTTCAATCCCAAAGGTTTTTCTTTTCCTTCATATGCGAGATTGTCAGGATTGAAATCAACACCAGATAGCATTTTGACGTTTCAATGCAAAACTATTGTTCTTCACATATGTGTAGCACTTTCTACAGTATTGCACCTTGGTTTATGAAGCAAGGATAAATGCATGTTTTTTCCCCCTATAAAAGCTAGAAATACCTTGTGACAATTAGAGAAATTGCTCATAACATGCAAATTCATCTTTCCTAACAGTGACTCCTTGATATTACCTACACCTTATTGTTCATTTTATAACTTTTATACCATACCCCATGTATCAAACTTTTATACCATACCCCATGTATCAAACTTTTATACCATACCCCATGTATCAATCAAACTTTTATACCATACCCCATGTAACAAACTTTTATACCATACCCCATGTAACAAACCCCTCAAACTCTCACAAATACCATACCCCATGTATCAAACCCCTCAAACTCTCACAAACATTTTATACCTTTTATACCATACCCCATGTATCAAACCCCTCAAACTCTCACAAACATTTTATACCTTTTATACCATACCCCATGTATCAAAGCCCTCAAACTCTCACAAATACCATACCCCATGTATCAAACCTCTCAAACTCTCAAACATTTTATACCTTTTATACCATACCCCATGTATCAAACCTCTCGAACTCTCAAACATTTTATACCTTTTATACCATACCCCATGTATCAATCCCCTCAAACTCTCACAAATACCATACCCCATGTATCAAACCCCTCAAACTCTCACAAACATTTTATACCTTTTATACCATACCCCATGAATCAAACTCTCACAAATACCATGCCCCATGTATCAAACCCCTCAAACTCTCACAAACATTTTATACCTTTTATACCATACCCCATGTATCAAACCCCTCAAACTCTCACAAACATTTTATACCTTTTATACCATACCCCATGTAACAAACCCCTCAAACTCTCACAAATACCATACCCCATGTATCAAACCCCTCAAACTGTCACAAACATTTTATACCTTTAATACAACACCCCATTGTATCAAACCCCTCAAACTGTCACAAACATTTTATACCTTTTATACCATGCCCCATGTATCAAACCCCTCAATTTCTCACAAACTACCTTATTGTTCATTTTATACCTTTTATACCATACCCCATTGTATCAAACCCCTCAAACTCTCACAAACATTTTATACTTTTTATACCATACCCCATGTATCAAACCCCTCAAACTCAAACAAACATTTTATACCTTTTATACCATACCTCATGTATCAATTCCCTCAAACTCTCACAAATACCATACCCCATGTATCAAACCCCTCAAACTCTCACAAACATTTTATACCTTTTATACCATACCCCATGTATCAAACCTCTCAAACTCTCACAAACATTTTATACCTTTTATACCATACCCCATGTATCAAACCTCTCAAACTCTCACAAACATTTTATACCTTTTATACCATACCCAATGTATTAAACCCCTCTAACTCTCACAAACATTTTATACCTTTGATACCATACCCCATGTATCAAAGCCCTCAAACTCTCATACAAACATTTTGTATACCTTTTTATACCATACCTCATTGTATCAAACCTCTCAAACTCTCAAACATTTTATACCTTTTTATACCATACCTCATGTATCAAACCTTCGAACTCTCAAATATTTTTGTATACCTTTTTTTATACCATACCTCATGTATCAAACTCTCAAACTTCTCACAAACATTTTATACCTTTTATACCATACCCCTATTTATCAAAAACCCCTCAAACTTCCCTACAAACATTTTATACCTTTTTATACCATACCTCATTGTATCAAAACTCCCTCAAACTTCACAAACATTTTATACCTTTTTATACCATACCCTATGTATCAAAACCTCTCTAAAATCTCTCAAACATTTTATACCTTTTATACCATACCCCATGTATCAAACCTCTCGAACTCTCAAACATTTTATACCTTTTATACCATACCCCATGTATCAATCCCCTCAAACTCTCACAAATACCATACCCCATGTATCAAACCCCTCAAACTCTCACAAACATTTTATACCTTTTATACCATACCCCATGAATCAAACTCTCACAAATACCATGCCCCATGTATCAAACTCCTCAAACTCTCACAAACATTTTATACCTTTTATACCATACCCCATGTATCAAACCCCTCAAACTCTCACAAACATTTTATACCTTTTATACCATACCCCATTGTATCAAACCCCTCAAACTCTCACAAACATTTTATACCTTTTATACCACACCCCATGTATCAAACCTCTCAATTTCTCACAAACTACCTTATTGTTCATTTTATACCTTTTATACCATACCCCATTGTATCAAACCCCTCAAACTCTCACAAGCAAACATTTTGTATACCTTTTTATACCATATATCTCCATGTATCAAAACTCTCAAACTCCTACAAACATTTTATACCTTTTATACCATACCCTATGCGTATCAATCCTCAAATCCTTTGCTAAATACTATACCTCCCATGTATCAAACTCCCTCAAACTTCAGAAACATTTTATACCTTTTTATACCACTCCCATGTATCAAACCTTCTCAAACTATCACAAATATTTATACCTTTTTATACTACATACCCCATGTATCAAACCCCTAAACTCTCACAAATACCTATACCCCATGTATCAAACCTCAAACTCTCACAAACATTTTATACCTTTTATACCATACCCCATGTATCATACCCCTCAAACTCTCACAAACATTTTATACCTTTTATACCATACCCCATGTATCAAAGCCCTCAAACTCTCACAAATACCATACCCCATGTATCAAACCTCTCAAACTCTCAAACATTTTATACCTTTTATACCATACCCCATTGTATCAAACCCCTCAAACTCTCACAAACATTTTATACCTTTTATACCATACCCCATGTATCAAACCCCTCAAACTCTCACAAAAACCATACCCCATGTATCAAACTCTCACAAATACCATACCCCATGTATCAAACCGCTCAAACTCTCACAAAAACCATACCCCATGTATCAAACCCCTCAAACTCTCACAAACATTTTATACCTTTTATACCATACCCCATGTATCAAACCCCTCAAACTCTCACAAACATTTTATACCTTTTATACCATACCCCATGTATAAAACCCCTCAAACTCTCACAAACATTTTATACCTTTAATACCATACCCCATGTATCAAACCCCTCAAACTCTCACAAACATGTTATACCTTTAATACCATACCCCATGTATCAAACCCCTCAAACTGTCACAAACATTTTATACCTTTAATACCATACCCCATGTATCAAACCCCTCAAACTCTCACAAAAATGTTATACCTTTAATACCATATCCCTTGTATCAAACCCCCCAAACTCTCACAAACATTTTTCTCACAAACATTTTATACGTTTTATACCATACCCCATGTATCAAACCCCTCAAACTCTCACAAATACCATACCCCATGTATTAAACTTTTATACCATACCCCATTTATCAAACCCCTCAAACTCTCACAAACATTTTATACCTTTTATACCATACCCCATGTATCAAACCCCTCAAACTCTCACAAATACCATACCCCATGTATTAAACTTTTATACCATACCCCATTTATCAAACCCCTCAAACCCTCACAAACATTTTATACCTTTTATACCATACCCCATTTATCAAACCACTCAAACTCTCACAAATACCATACCCCATGTATCAAACCTTTATACCATACCCCATGTATCAAACCTTTATACCATACCCTATGTATCAAACTTTTATACCATACCCCATGTATCAAACTTTTATACCGTACCCCATGTATCAAACTTTTATACCGTACCCCATGTATCAAACCTTTATACCATACCCCATGTATCAAACCTTTATACCATACCCCATGTATCAAACTTTTATACCATACCCCATGTATCAAACATTTATACCATACCCCATGTATCAAACTTTTATACCATACCCCATGTATCAAACATTTATACCATACCCCATGTATCAAACTTTTATACCATACCCCATGTATCAAACATTTATACCATACCCCATGTATCAAACTTTTATACCGTACCCCATGTATCAAACCTTTATACCATACCCCATGTATCAAGCCTTTATACCATACCCTATGTATCAAACATTTATACCATACCCCATGTATCAAACTTTTATACCGTACCCCATGTATCAAACTGTTATACCATACCCCATGTATCAAACTTTTATACCATACCCCATGTAGCAAATGTTTATACCATACCCTATGGATCAAACTTTTATACCATACCCCATGTATCAAACTTTTATACCGTACCCCATGTAGCAAACGTTTATACCATACCCCATGTAACAAACTTTTATACCATACCCCATGTAACAAACCCCTCAAACTCTCACAAATACCATACCCCATGTATCAAACCCCTCAAACTCTCACAAACATTTTATACCTTTTATACCATACCCCATGTATCAAACCCTTCAACATTTTATACCTTTTATACCATACCCCATGTATCAAATCCCTCAACATTTTATACCTTTTATACCATACCCCATGTATTAAACTCCTCAAACTCTCACAAACATTTTATACCTTTTATACCATACCCCATTGTATCAAACCCCTCAAACTCTCACAAACATTTTATACCTTTTATACCATACCCCATGTATCAAACCCCTCAAACTCCCACAAACATTTTATACCTTTTATACCATACCCCATGTATCAATCCCCTCAAACTCTCACAAATACCATACCCCATGTATCAAACTCCTCAAACTCTCAGAAACATTTTATACCTTTTATACCATACCCCATGTATCAAACCTCTCAAACTCTCACAAACATTTTATACCTTTTATACCATACCCAATGTATTAAACCCCTCTAACTCTCACAAACATTTTATACCTTTGATACCATACCCCATGTATCAAAGCCCTCAAACTCTCACAAATACCATACCCCATGTATCAAACCTTTATACCATACCCCATGTATCAAACTCTCACAAATACCATACCCCATGTATCAAACCGCTCAAACTCTCACAAAAACCATACCCCATGTATCAAACCTCTCAAACTCTCAAACATTTTATACCTTTTATACCATACCCCATGAATCAAACTCTCACAAATACCATACCCCATGTATCAAACCGCTCAAACTCTCACAAAAACCATACCCCATGTATCAAACCCCTCAAACTCTCACAAAAATGTTATACCTTTAATACCATATCCCATGTATCGAACCCCCCAAACTCTCACAAACATTTTTCCCACAAACATTTTATACCTTTTATACCATACCCCATGTATCAAACCCCTCAAACTCTCACAAATACCATACCCCATGTATCAAACCCCTCAAACTCTCACAAACATTTTTCTCACAAACATTTTATACCTTTTATACCATACCCCATGTATCAATCCCCTCAAACTCTCACAAATACCATACCCCATGCATCAAATCTATACCATACCCCATGTATCAAACCTTTATACCATACCCCATGTATCAAACCTTTATACCATACCCCATGTATCAAACCTTTATACCATACCCCATGTAGCAAACCTTTATACCATACTCATGTATCAAACCTTTATACCATACCCCATGTATCAAACTTTTATACCGTACCCCATGTAGCAAACGTTTATACCATACCCCATGTAGCAAACGTTTATACCATACCCCATGTATCAAACTTTTATACCGTACCCCATGTAGCAAACGTTTATACCATACCCCATGTATCAAACCTTTATACCATACCCCATGTATCAAACCTTTATACCATACCCCATGTATCAAACCTTTATACCATACCCCATGTATCAAACTTTTATACTGTACCCCATGTAGCAAACATTTATACCATACCCCATGTAGCAAACGTTTATACCATACCCCATGTATCAAATCTATACCATACCCCATGTATCAAACTTTTATACCATACCCCATGTATCAAACCTTTATACCATACCCCATGTATCAAACTTTTATACCATACCCCATGTATCAAACGTTTATACCGTACCCCATGTAGCAAACGTTTATACCATACCCCATGTAACAAACTTTTATACCATACCCCATGTATCAAATCTATACCATACCCCATGTATCAAACTTTTATACCATACCCCATGTATCAAACCTTTATACCATACCCCATGTATCAAACCTTTATACCATACCCCATGTATTAAACTTTTATACCATACCCCATGTATCAAACTTTTATACCGTACCCCATGTAGCAAACGTTTATACCATACCCCATGTAACAAAATTTTATACCATACCCCATGTATCAAACTTTAATACCATACCCCATGTATCAAACTTTTATACCATACCCCATGTATCAAACTTTTATACCATACCCCATGTAACAAACCCCTCAAACTCTCACAAATACCATACCCCATGTATCAAACCCCTCAAACTCTCACAAACCTTTTATACCTTTTATACCATACCCCATGTATCAAACCCTTCTCAAATCCTCTCACAAAGATTTGTATACCTTTAATACCATACCCCATATGGGGACAAACTTTTATATTTCATACCCCACGTCAAACTTTAAAAACCATAATTCCCATGTATCAAACCTTTATACCATACCTCCCATCAAACTTTTTATACCATACCCCATGTATCAAACTTTTATACCGCATTCCCATGTAGCAAACGTGCTATACCTTACCCCATGTAACAAACTTTTATACCATACCCTATGTAACAAATCCCTCAAACTCTCACACAAATACCATACCCCTCAAACATTTTATATACCTTTTTATACCATACCCATGTATCAAACCCTCAAACTCCTTTCACACAGATTTTATACCTTTTATACCATGCCCCATGTATCAAACCCCCAAACTCTCACAAACATTTTATACCGTTTATACCATAACGTATCGTCCCCTCAATTTCTCACAAACTCACCTTATTGTTCATTTTATACCATTTATACCATACCCCATGTATCAAACCCCTCAAACTCTCACAAACATTTTATACCTTTTATACCATACCCCATGTATCAAACCCCTCAAACTCTCACAAACATTTTATACCGTTTATACCATACCCCATGTATCAAACCCCTCAAACTCTCACAAACATTTCATACCTTTTATACCATACCCCATGTATCAAACCCTTCAAACTCTCACAAACATTTTATATCTTTTATACCATACCCCATGTATCAAACCCCTAAACATTTTATACCATTTATACCATACCCCATGTGTCAAACCCCTCAAACTCTCACAAACATTTTATACCTTTAATACCATACCCCATGTATCAAACCCCTCAAACTCTCACAAACATTTTATACCTTTTATACCATACCCCATGTATCAAACCCCTCAAACTCTCACAAACATTTTATACCTCTTATACCATACCCCATGTATCAAACCCCTCAAACTCTCACAAACATTTTATACCTTTTATACCATACCCCATGTATTAAACCCCTCAAACTCTCACAAACATTTTATACCTTTTATACCATACCCCATGTATCAAACCCCTCAAACTCTCGCTACAAACATTTTATACCTTTTATACCATACCCCATGTATCATAAATTACCCTCAAACTCTCACAAACATTTTATACCTTTTTATACCATACCCCTTATGTATCATACCTCAAACTCTCAAACATTTTATACCTTTTATACCATACCCCATGTAACAAACCCCTCAAACTCTCACAAACATTTTATACCTTTTATACCATACCCCATGTATCATACCCCTCAAACTCTCACAAACATTTTATACCTTTTATACCATACCCCATGTATCAAACCCCTCAAACTCAAGCAAACATTTTATACCTTTTATACCATACCCCATGTATCAAACCCCTCAAACTCTCACAAACATTTTATACCTTTTATACCATACCCCATGTAACAAACCCCTCAAACTCTCACAAACATTTTATACCTTTTATACCATACCCCATGTATCAAACCCCTCAAACTCTTACAACCATTTTATACCTTTTATACCATACCCCATGTATCAAACCCTTCAAACTCTCACAAACATTTTATATCTCTTATACCATACCCCATGTATCAAACCCCTCAAACTCTCACAAACATTTTATACCTTTTATACCATACCCCATGTATCAAACCCCTAAACATTTTATACCATTTATACCATACCCCATGTATCAAACCCCTCAAACTCTCACAAACATTTTATACCTTTTATACCATACCCCATGTATCAAACCCTTCAAACTCTCACAAACATTTTATATCTTTTATACCATACCCCATGTATCAAACCCCTAAACATTTTATACCATTTATACCATACCCCATGTATCAAACCCCTCAAACTCTCACAAACATTTTATACCTTTTATACCATACCCCATGTATCAAACCCCTCAAACTCTCACAAACATTTTATACCGTTTATACCATACCCCATGTATCAAACCCCTCAAACTCTCACAAACATTTCATACCTTTTATACCATACCCCATGTATCAAACCCTTCAAACTCTCACAAACATTTTATATCTTTTATACCATACCCCATGTATCAAACCCCTAAACATTTTATACCATTTATACCATACCCCATGTATCAAACCCCTCAAACTCTCACAAACATTTTATACCTTTAATACCATACCCCATGTATCAAACCCCTCAAACTCTCACAAACATTTTATACCTTTTATACCATACCCCATGTATCAAACCCCTCAAACTCACACAAACATTTTATACCTTTTATACCATACCCCATGTATCAAACCCCTCAAACTCTCACAAACATTTTATACCTTTTATACCATACCCCATGTATTAAACCCCTCAAACTCTCACAAACATTTTATACCTTTTATACCATACCCCATGTATCAAACCCCTCAAACTCTCACAAATACCATACCCCATGTATCAAACCGCTCAAACTCTCACAAACATTTTATACCTTTAATACCATACCCCATGTAACAAACCCCTCAAACTCTCACAAACATTTTATACCTTTTATACCATACCCCATTGTATCAAACCCCTCAAACTCTCACAAACATTTTATACCTTTTATACCATACCCCATATAACAAACCCCTCAAACTCTCACAAACATTTTATACCTTTAATACCATACCCCATATAACAAACCCCTCAAACTCTCACAAACATTTTATACCTTTTATACCACACCCCATTGTATCAAACCCCTCAAACTCTCACAAACATTTTATACCTTTTATACCATACCCCATGTATCAAACCCCTCAAGTTCTCACAAACTACCTTATTGTTCATTTTAAACCTTATATACCATACCCCATGTTGCAAACCCCTCAAACTCTCACAAACTTAATTTGGGTGAGATATGATGTCCGAAATCTATGATGGACTGTAGGTCATGTGAACCAACTAAGACTAGCAGATGGTGTAACTTATCTGACCCCTGACCCCAAGGTCAACCCTTCACCAATGATATTTTGTACTGGTGTGGCTCCAGATGTACGCCAGACATGCGACAATACACCATGACTTCAGAATAGGGTGCACTGTAGAATTGGAATGTCAGGTCAGGTGATAAACACTATCACTTAAATGGTATAATATGTTTGGTGTCATTATTAAAGAAAATAACACCCCTTTTTTGCATGCCTTTCCTGAAAAGTATCTGAAGTTCTTTACTAGTCCAACTTGAAAAGCAGCACCAGACAACAGTTATAACAAATCAAATAAATTCTTCTTCATGGTATGGGGAGAGAACTCTAGGATAGAAGGAAATTCCTCTTGTAACAAGGTATCTTTCTTTGTCATTATTGTTTCTTCTTCAGCAGGATTGTTTAAATGCATCAAAATGTGCAAAATTGAAGGAAAGGGTCTTGCAACTTGTACCTCCTTTGTAAAAGTAGTTCAAAGATATGACTACAACTTTATACCTTTACTATATAGGGTCAGGTGTACTTCATAACCTTTAAGTAGTAACCAATTTGTTCATCTCTATACCATTTCCTTCATTTATACACAAATGTGAACCCATTATGAACACCTATTGCTCTAACAAATAAACAGTGACTGACAATCACTTAGGAAATTTTGTCATTGCTTGAAGAAAGTCTAGCCCAACCTGTTGGTCATTAAATGTGTTTCCAAAAACCTTTCAGGCCTATTATGCTCTTAACATTATTAAATTCTTTAATTTATCTTCTATCTAAGAGTTTGGGTTATAATTTTCATGTTGATGATGGTCATAGAAGAAAAGAAGCTGATGCCAAGTATCTGTATGTGACTCACAAGGGCTTTAGGCTGCAGCAAACAGTCAGGTTTCCTGTGGGCCTTTCAGGCTCCAATAGGATGCCATTTGACCTAAATACATATACAGCTATTTTATGTCCCTTAATCACAATCGTATGTCTACCACCAGCTGTAGTATGAGCTGCAATATATGGTATTGATCATTCTACAGCAGACTGGAAAGTGCCTTGAGCCTATATAAAAACATTCCAATATATCTATGTTGATTAAAATTGTCAGCAAACCCTTTTGATTGAAGACAATCCGAAAACCTTAGTCTTAAAGTATAGTCAATCTTTTTAAAGTGATGCCTCTTTTAGAGTGTGTAAAAGGTTTTTCAGTCACAGGCTATCTTAATACAGGATGGTGCTAGTAGTCTAATAAACCAAGATTCTGTTTCCTTTTGGTTCCTCATACAAGGATTACCTGTATAAAAGATAGAACACATTTAGCTTACCTGGAATCTGTATTGGATGTTCTGGTGTTGAGGATTGATGACCAAGATTGGAGCGAACACCGGATAAACCTTTGTCAGACAACCGTCTCATTGGCACAGGTTTTGTGGGAAGGTTTGGATTGATGGATGATTGGAGGGCAACCATGGAGGCTGGATGCATGTTGCTATGGTAACCGGAATGTGATGAGGATTGCTGCTGCCGTGCCACTTTGGGTTCATCAGGACTTCCTGTTAATGGCATTTAATGAATTAATATCAAGTTAGAGAAGACATTGTGATGAACCATCCTCAAGATTAATATATTCCTATAACATTTTCCCAATCATTTAGAACAGAAAGATAGTAAGTGTTTCATGTTTTAGAGAACTTAATACAATACTGCACTGAACCCTCAAGACATATTTAAGGGCAATTTGCCAGCTGCTTTAATCATGGAATCTGGAGTCTGATTGCAGCAAATGGGCTCATCAGAAGCTTCTTGTAGAAATTACACACATGGCTTGATTTGTAGAAATTACACACATGGCTTGATTTGTAGAAATTACACACATGGCTTGATTAGTAGAAATTACACACATGGCTTGATTTGTAGAAATTACACACATGGCTTGACTTGTAGAAATTACACACATGGCTTGACTTGTAGAAATTACACACATGGCTTGATTTGTAGAAATTACACACATGGCTTGATTTGTAGAAATTACAAACATGGTTTGATTTGTAGAAATTACACACATGGCTTGATTTGTAGATATTACACACATGGCTTGATTTGTAGATATTACACACATGGCTTGATTTGTAGAAATTACACACATGGCTTGATATTTATCTTTTGGATTTGGTTATTTGATGGATAGTCTTTGCTGTGAATTAATTGATTTAGTAAAACTTGTTCATTAACATTGACTGTAAATTGAGTTTTTAAAATTAAGATAAATCTTTCTAAATTCTCTTTCCTGGATACATAACCATCACTTGTGCCATAAGAAAATAATACCAAAAAGTCCTAAGATGGGCCCTGCTTCTATCAGGAATCAAACACCCAACCCTTATGTTCCCAGGTTCTTCCGCAAGATAACTGTCTTTCATTAAATATATGCTAAATTAGGAAAAGTTGAAAAATTATTTTCCTTTATTAAACCATCTTGACCAACAATAACTTGCTTCATAAAAATGTGAGTGAGAACAAGAACAAATTTTAACTAATGTTAGTATAAGAGCTTTATACGAGTTACTCTGAAATGATCAGTTCTAATGCAACTACAGTCGAGCCTTGATAGTCCAAACGTCGTTTATCCGTATTATTCCAATCCGAACAGAATTTGTAGGGAACGGTTCTTACCTTCACTAATTGCACTGTTTAATCCGGAAAATCCAAGTTCTGGCTCCGGACAATAAAAGTCGGGAACGAAGTCTTACTTCTAATAGTATATGCGCACGACTAATCTGGAAACCAGCATAATGATTTTTTCTTTCGGTTACCTACGTTTATTGACGATACGGTAATCCATCATTTACACCTTTGGCAAATTCGCATGTATGCTTGATCATAAAATGACACCAAGCGCAGTGTAAAGAAAGGTGTTGATTGTTTGTAAATCGGTCATTTAGTCTGTTAACTGGTCTAACCTAATTGATATTATCGTCGCGTGCAGAAAGTCGAGTTAGTAAAAGGTGTTAACTCGCTGCATTGACAGCGATTAGGAGACAATGTCTGACAATCATTTTCAATTATTACGTTTTTTACTTCATAGTAATAATTATGAAAAAAGGTGTATAGGTAAACATTTCACTGGAAACTCGCCGATTGTCTATTCCGAATTATTTGTTAATACAAACATTAATCCTGGTAACAAAAGTGATCGGATAAACGAGGCTCGACTGTATTTTTGTATAAACAAATAATCCCCTTACGCCACAATATACCTCATTTCAACGGACACGCAAGGAAGGACTTAAGAAACTACTTTTACAAAAGAATGAAAAAAAAGGTTGTTAAAAAAAGCCATATATGTCTTTCTCAAATGACTTTCTATCAAATGCCATAAAGAAAATGTAGTCATTTCATATAATGTCGATTTTCAACATAACTTTTCGTTTCGCTAGGAACCCTCACAAAATATAGTGTGTAGGTCTGGGTTATTCGCACAAAGAAGTTCAAACGAACAACACCTACCTGGAGGGGTTGGTGGGAGTCCCTTCTCTGGTTTTAAAGCGTAGTTCATTGCAGATTCAAACAGACCTGCTGCCTGGTTCATCATGTTCGCCATCATCGCCTCAGACATGGCCGCCCCACTGTTCCCTCCCATATTACCCGTGGACGAGGTTGCGATACCCATACTCTCCATCATGGTTAATGGCATGCCCGCTGGAAACTGCTCCAAGTAGAAACCCGCTCCACCCTTACTGTGTCCCTCACCAGCATCACCTGTAACACAGCGGGACATCGTGATAGGAATAGTTTGTAAACATATTGTAATCTAGAGACACAAAAGCTTTTTCTACAAATTCACTTTGAAAAGTAATAATCTTGCTATAATGTTATGTTAACACCTCACTCCATATGACCCACTTTGATGCTCCTGCTGTGGAATATGTTTTGAATGACCATGCCAAAATGTTTATTTTATTTGTATGGTTTTTAACATGGTCTCACACTATTTCAGTTACAGTAAAACTTTTTCACCTTGAATGGACCTCTTGAAATATCTATGTTGACATATAGACATAATTGGAGTATGAAGAAAAGGTACTAAGATAACAGAGAACAAAAATTTGGGGGTATGACATGCTGTATTTGATTCAGTAGCTACGATGCATAATCCAATCAGACTGTATTGCTGTACCTGTTCACAAAAAAAGAATAGAATATCTTCGGTCACTTCCAATTCCCAAGCAAACCGGTCAGCTTTTTGCTGAAGAAGTTGCCCAGAAACGGGGATGTTAGAGACCCTGGCCAATTTAAACCATTTAATACCAGCCTCCCGACCTCTTGGAGTCAAATGAATCTTTCGTTGAGGTCTGAAGTCGCTTTAGTGAGATGTTTTTTTTGTTTTCATTAGTCTTCTTCAACCAGGATAATAAAGTTAAATGATCCTCGTCCCTTCAATCGAATAATCCCGATGAATTCGGATTAATTAAAACAGTTCATTTCATTTCGGAGATATGTCGTTGTTGCTAGATGCTACGTACATAGTGTTAGAACTATTAGAGATCATGAATATGTGAGAGGAGAGTAATACCCCAACAGTGCCGGGTCCCATCGGTACTTAACACAATCGACATTGGTCCGTTCGGTCCTGGTAAGATCTGCCCTTTAATATGATCATATTAGGTGCTACTTAACACAATCGGCATTGGTCTGTTTGGTCCTGGTTAGATCTGCCCTTTAATATGATCATATTAGGTGCTACTTAACACAATCGGCAATGGTCCATTCGGTCCTGGTTCGATCTGCCCTTTAATATGATCATATTAGGTGCTACTTCACACAATCGGCATTGGTCCGTTTGGTCCTGGTTAGATCTGCCCTTTAATATGATCATATTAGGTGTGACTTAACACAATCGCATTGGTCCATTCGGTCCTGGTTAGATCTGCCCTTTAATATGATCATATTAGGTGCTACTTAACACAATCGGCAATGGTCCATTTGGTCCTGGTTAGATCTGCCCTTTAATATGATCATATTAGGTGTGACTTAACACAATCGCATTGGTCCATTCGGTCCTGGTTAGATCTGCCCTTTAATATGATCATATTAGGTGCTACTTAACACAATCGGCAATGGTCCATTCGGTCCTGGTAAGATCTGCCCTTTAATATGATCATATTAGGTGCTACTTAACACAATCGGCAATGGTCCATTCGGTCCTGGTTAGATCTGCACTTTAATATGATCATATTAGGTGCTACTTAACACAATCGGTCCTGTTGGTCCTGGTTGTAGATCTGCCTCAATATGATCATATTAGGCGCTACTTAACACAATCGGGTATTGGTCCACCAGTCCCGGTTAGATTCGCTCCTTAATATGATCATATTAGGTGCTACCAAATCGCACAATCTGTTTTAGTCCGGGTTAGATTCGTCTCTTTAATTGGTTCAGTTAGGTGCTACTTAACACAAATCGGGCATTGGTCTGTTTGGTCCTGGTTAGATTCGCCCTCTTTAATATGATCATATGAGTTACTTAACACAATCGCATTGGTCCGCTCGGTCCTGGTTATTCACCTTAATATGACCATATTAGGTGCTACTAACACACCCGCATTGGTCTGCTTGGTCCTGCTAGATCTGCCCTTTAATTTTGACTATATTAGGTGCTACACTTTCTAAACACAATCGGCATTGGTCTGTTTGGTCCTGGTTAGATTCGCCCTCTTTAATATGATCATATTAGTGCTACTTAACACAACCAAGTATTGGAGTCTCCGCTTGGTCCTGGTTAGATCTGCCCTTAATATGACTATTAGGTGCTACTTAACACAATCGGCATTGGTCCGTTCGGTCCTGGTTAGATCTGCCCTTTAATATGATCATATTAGGTGCTACTTAACACAATCGTCATTGGTCCGTTTGGTCCTGGTTAGATCTGCCCTTTAATATGATCATATTAGGTGCTACTTAACACAATCGGCAATGGTCCGTTTGGTCCTGGTTAGATCTGCCCTTTAATTTGATCATATTAGGTGCTACTTAACACAATCGGCAATGGTCCGTTTGGTCCTAGTTAGATCTGCCCTTTAATATGATCATATTAGGTGCTACTTAACACAATCGTCATTGGTCCGTTTGGTCCTGGTTAGATCTGCCCTTTAATATGATCATATTAGGTGCTACTTAACACAATCGGCAATGGTCCGTTTGGTCCTGGTTAGATCTGCCCTTTAATATGATCATATTAGGTGCGACTTAACACAATCTGCATTGGTCCTTTCGGTCCTAGTTAGATCTGCCCTTTAATATGATCATATTAGGTGCTACTTTGGTCCTAGTTAGATCTGCCCTTTAATATGATCATATTAGGTGCTACTTAACACAATCGGCATTGGTCCGTTCGGTCCTGGTTAGATCTGCCCTTTAATATGATCATATTAGGTGCTACTTCACACAATCGGCATTGGTCTGTTTGGTCCTGGATAGATCTGCCCTTTAATATGATCATATTAGGTGCTACTTCACACAATCGGCATTGGTCCGTTTGGTCCTGGTTAGATCTGCCCTTTAATATGATCATATTAGGTGTGACTTAACACAATCGGCATAGGTCCGTTCGGTCCTGGTTAGATCTGCCCTTTAATATGATCATATTAGGTGCTACTTAACACAATCGGCATTGGTCTGTTTGGTCCTGGTTAGACTAATATGACAGGTGCTAATCGGCAATGGTCCGTTTGGTCCTGGTTAGATCTGCCCTTTAATATGATCATATTAGGTGCGACTTAACACAATCTGCATTGGTCCTTTCGGTCCTAGTTAGATCTGCCCTTTAATATGATCATATTAGGTGCTACTTTGGTCCTAGTTTGATCTGCCTCCTAGGTAGATTGGTCCTGCTCGTCCTGGTTAGATTGCCCTTAATATGATCATATTAGGTGCTACTTAACACAATCGTCATTGGTCCGTTTGGTCCTGGTTAGATCTGCCCTTTAATATGATCATATTAGGTGCTACTTAACACAATCGGCAATGGTCCGTTTGGTCCTGGTTAGATCTGCCCTTTAATTTGATCATATTAGGTGCTACTTAACACAATCGGCAATGGTCCGTTTGGTCCTAGTTAGATCTGCCCTTTAATATGATCATATTAGGTGCTACTTAACACAATCGTCATTGGTCCGTTTGGTCCTGGTTAGATCTGCCTTTTAATATGATCATATTAGGTGCTACTTAACACAATCCGCATTGGTCCGTTTGGTCCTGGTTAGATCTGCCCTTTAATATGATCATATTAGGTGCTACTTAACACAATCGTCATTGGTCCATTCGGTCCTGGTTAGATCTGCCCTTTAATTTGATCATATTAGGTGCTACTTCACACAATCGGCATTGGTCCGTTTGGTCCTGGTTAGATCTGCCCTTTAATATGATCATATTAGGCGCTACTTAACACAATCCGCATTGGTCCGTTTGGTCCTGGTTAGATCTGCCCTTTAATATGATCATATTAGGTTCTACTTAACACAATCGTCATTGGTCCATTCGGTCCTGGTTAGATCTGCCCTTTAATATGATCATATTAGGTGCTACTTAACACAATCGGCAATGGTCCGTTTGGTCCTGGTTAGATCTGCCCTTTAATTTGATCATATTAGGTGCTACTTAACACAATCGGCATTGGTCCGTTTGGTCCTGGTTAGATCTGCCTTTTAATATGATCATATTAGGTGCAACTTAACACAATCCGCATTGGTCCGTTTGGTCCTGGTTAGATCTGCCCTTTAATATGATCATATTAGGTGCTACTTAACACAATCCGCATTGGTCCGTTTGGTCCTGGTTAGATCTGCCCTTTAATTTGATCATATTAGGTGCTACTTCACACAATTGGCATTGGTCCGTTTGGTCCTAGTTAGATCTGCACTTTAATATGATCATATTAGGTGCTACTTAACACAATCGGCATTGGTCCGTTTGGTCCTGGTTAGATCTGCCTTTTAATATGATCATATTAGGTGCTACTTAACACAATCGGCATTGGTCCGTTTGGTCCTGGTTAGATCTGCCTTTTAATATGATCATTTTAGGTGCTACTTCAGAACAGTCTTTATTCATTATGATTAAGCAGGCTACAAACAAAATGATCTTATTCTTTTTTTCTTAAATGATTTAGATTTTGATTTTACTAAAACTTAAAACAGCATAATCCTGAATGATTCAAATGTCGACTTACTTATTTTATCATTTGGAATTGGTAATAATAGTGTTGGTCATGTTGTGTTTCTGGTGTATAAACATGCTTATTACAACAATTTTGTAGTCATTTAAGATGATAATCAAGACATTTAAACATAATATTTTGTATGCTACTCAATCGATTATTGTCAGGTTTGCTACTTGATTACAAACAAAGGGTCATTTAACAAATCTCGATTGTTAAAAGGATTAATGGTTGTGATGCTAATTAACATCAATCTGAGACAATTGCATTTAATGGTAAAGTCACAAATCCTTTATTGTTTAGCCAATCGACGGCCTTTGTAATCATCCATTGGCCACAAAGCGTGCGTTTTACAACATATCAAAGCAACCATGTGTCATAAGATTCTTTAAGGTATTTGGATAAAGTTGCAACAAGAAGATATAGGTTTGTATCATAGCTTTTTAACTTGGATATGGTACATCAATCATTACAGGTAGGTGGATTGATGAGCTATGATAAAAAAAGTATTAGATGTTTTAGGTGCTCTAAAGGACCATTTAAGAACAAAATCTATTAATTAAAATTCAATCTAAAAAACATATCCAACTGGAAATCATGTCCTCTCACATCATTATCGACATATGTTGTCTTGTAATTTTAGTTAACATTTGATTCATAATGAAATGCAACTGATACCATTCGTCATTATATGTTAATTCCGTTTTCAAAAACATCGACTCTTAATTTTCAAAGTTAGGAAACAGACAAAAACATTTAATTTACCTTGAAAAAATACAAAAAACAATATTTCATAATATTTCTATTCTTTACATCATTTCATACATTAACGGTATGCATAAATTAACTAATTATAAGCATGTGTATTTCTCAGACATTTCACAATATATGTGACAGGTTTCGAATACGGAATAAACTCAACTTCAAACAATTGTCTCTCATAATGCCTTGTGTCTCTATTAGAGTACCTTACTTATATACTATATTTACGAAAAAATACAATTATAGTGCTATGTATTGATGGAGTCAGACAGCTTGTCGGAGAAAATGGCGGATAGCAACAGCTGTGTTCGCTAATTGGTCAGTTCCAGCTGTCAATCAAAGTCTGTTATAAGGTCAATTGGGGTGAATTAGACATGGATGCCAGTAGTGGGCAACAGTGGTGCAGAGGTAGAGAGTCAGCCTCTATTACCGAGGATCCCATGGTCTATTCCTGTTAATGGTGAGGTAGAGAGTCAGCCTCTATTACCGAGGATCCCATGGTCTATTCCCCTTAATGGTGAGGTAGAGAGTCAGCCTCTATTACCGAGGATCACATGGTCTATTCCCGTTCATGATGAGGTGAAAATGCCAGGACTAACCAATAAATCCCAGCAAGTACTGGTAATGTGTCAAGGAAGCAGATTCAAGTCTAATTAATACAAATAGTTAGAACTTTTTTCACAATTGATGTAAACTGAATGAGTTTGAATTAGTCATTCAGAAATCTCAAGTATGAGCCTTCTGAATGACTCAAAGTATGCGTTATCTGAATGACTCAAAGTATGAGTTATCTGAATGACTTAAAGTATGAGTTATCTGAATGACTTAAAGTATGAGTAATCTGAATGACTAAAAATATGAGCCTTCTGAATGACTCAAAGTATGAGCTTACTGAATGATTCAAAGTATGATTTATCTGAATGACTAAAGGTATGAGCCTTCTGAATGACTAAAAGTATGATTTATCTGAATGACTTAAAGTATGAGCCTTCTGAATGACTAAAGGTATGATTTATCTGAATGACTTAAAGTATGAGCCTTCTGAATGACTAAAGGTATGAGTTTTCTGAATGAATTAAAGTATGAGCCTTCTGAATGACTTAAAGTATGAGTTTTCTGAATGAATTAAAGTATGAGCCTTCTGAATGACTTTGAGTATGAGTTTTCTGAAGACGTAAAGTATGAGTTTTCTGAATGACTTAGAGTATGAGCCCTCTGAATGACTTAGAGTATGAGCTTTCTGAATGACTTTGAGTATGAGTTTTCTGAAGACGTAAAGTATGAATTTTCTGAATGACTTAGAGTATGAGCTTTCTGAATGACTTAGAGTATGAGTTTTCTGAAGACGTAAAGTATGAGTTTTCTGAATGCCTCTGTCCTGTATTATGAGATCTATTACCTCTGCCTTAATAACTTTTTACCCTTTGTTCAGGAGTGGTTGCTTAAAAAAAGACTGACCATAGAGATAACATATTTTTCTTGTGTGTTTTTTTGTCATTTGTCTTTCAATCTAGATCAGGCAAATAGTCCAATCAGGTAGAATGAGTTGAAATGGAATCATAAATGCCATAGTGATCATAATTATAAAGGATCTGATCACACTCAAATTGGATAAAGACTTATAAAAACTTGTCTCGTGAAGTGGAACATAATGAGACGTCATCACGTAATGAAATGGGCTAAAAAAGAAAGGATTATTGGTAAGTTGTATCCAGAAAATAAATCTTTAATCACCCATGAAAAATTTAGGTAACACCCCCTTCCCCACACCCAAAACTGAACAGTCCTAATCTATTTCAACCCCTCAAAACAAAACCCAATTTCTCACAGAGAAGACCCACTGTAACAAAGAGATAAATTGCTCCTTCTGGAAATTCTATCATAAGTTAACAGTGGTTTCTACCAAATAGCACAGAGAAAATGGAGCTACTGATACTTTATCCGTATTGTCTGTTAAATTTGTGTTCTGGGAGTAATAAATAATTTCAATTCATTTATAAATTGCTGTAATTCTGTGTATGAATTTGTTAATTGATGTAAAGTAACCCTCCCCCTCATTGTTTATTTGTTTTAATTTGCTCCAGAAACAAGACCTGATGATACAACAGACCAAAAATACCAAGGAAAAAATTCATGACTGGTAAGATTTTACTTTTAGTTTTCACCACAATGATTTCAAACAGTTTCTTCTAAATGGCCTGTTGAAAACTCTGGATTAAGACAAAGGAAAATGTCAAGGTATATAGGAAAAATGTTATTCCTAATTCGATTAAAAGTTGGCAAACCAAATAGAGCACAAAACAAACTCCAATTGTATGACAGATTGAAATGAAATTTCACAATCTAATCTATATCATTGATGGTTTGTAAATATTATGGTTACAACCTTGGTCACAATGGGATCTTTCTCTTCTCATTAACTTAATCAATATATTCCCGCATAATGAACATATGTAGCTGGTCCAAACTTGAAATTTCAGCAGACAACAAAAAATCAAGAACAAAATCAGAATTTCTTTCTGACATTGTGTTACAACATTGGAACTACCCGGGTATTTCCTTGAGCAGAGAAATACACCTCAGACATAAGTGTAAGGTTATAATACTTTAGGTAAAACGTCCCCCGAATATAACACATTTTCTCTAAGCGTCCATGTTAAGTAGTTTTATGTATACAGAAGTGTTGGACATCCTTTTGAATTATTTTCTAATCAGTTTGTCATACCTTATGGTGAAATTATAAGTTGTGATATATATTTAAAACTGTTTCCTTAATCAAATTAAAAGACTTTTTAGGTTTCACATTTAAAATCTGTGTTTGAAAACAAAAGTAAAGTTTCACATTAAATATCTATGTTTGAAAACAAAAGTAAAGTTTCACATTAAATATCTATGTTTGAAAACAAAAGTAAAGTTTCACATTAAATATCTATGTTTGAAAACAAAAGTAAAGTGATGTAAGTTTCTCTAGAAACAATATGGCAGTATCCCTATTATCTCCGGAGTTTGATCATTGGGTAAACCTGATGTGTTCAGAATAGGGTTACAAGAAGGATAACAGAAGGAGTTGTATGTAAAAATCAATTTCTCCTATCAGTCCTCTTTCTTAGGTCTTCTGCAGGAGGATACATGGTAAAAATGAACCAACAACATCAAATTCAAACATGAAAGAACAGGTAAAAGAACACTTACAAGAAAAACTGCGAAAAATAAGAGATAATAAGTAAATTGGTTTGAGAATGATTACAGTGTTTAAAGTGTTTAATAACTAGTACATGGTTAAGGGAATGGGTCAAGAATTCAATGCAAAGGCGAAGCCTATCCCTTATGACTCCTACCTAACTTTCATTTACAGCTATATAGTGACTGGTCAAAATTTAAACCAAAAATTGTGACACTTTTGTCAAAGTGGTTTTGCAAAACATTTCTAGAATACAAAATTAAATTAACAACTAGTTTCATTTGAATTTAATGATAATCAAGAATAACATTTATAATATTTTTGAGGTACCGGTATTGAGTGAAAAAAAGATCTTGGTGTGAAAAAAAAGAATAAATATTTTTCTTTATTAAGATTTACCATTTTTATATGAAAATGGGTGCCATTATAACATATGGCAACAGTTCATTAGAAGCGGTTCATATTTTTTTCTTTTGTTTTTCAAGTGTTCTGCAGCAGATGCAGCAAAAAGTGGTTAACTAAAATAAGGGTTAAAGACCATTTTCCTGTTCGAAATAAATACTCCAAACTTATTCCGAAATTTAAGGCAGAAAAAATGCTCTACTGAGTTCAAAGCATTGCAATCATTATGTGCAAAACTAATGAGATAGTGCAATCAAACTATGGAGCTTCCTAGGTCACTCATAAAACTGTTCGTTGATTTAGTTATAAATTTAAAGAGACTCTCTCAGATATTTGTGCTTTTGGAGAAATAAACATTCAAAGTTTGATTATCATAATCCTTGTGTCTCGTCACTGAACCAAAGACCGCTTTCAAATTCTTTATTTATAAGTTGCTCAAACCCTGAGCTTTCATTAATTAATGTGGATTGAGCCTTTATCTGTGTGTTCTTCTTTGGGAAAGCAATTTTATAAAAAAAAACAGAGGAATTCTCACTCGCGCATCTTGCTATCATCACATGATAACTAAAAATAAAATCTACACAACAACCTCATGGCACAATGGATTTAAGGGTATTTCACCCTTGATCTAACTCTACTGTTGGTGAAAAATCAGAATAATAAAATTAAAGATTTAATTAACTGAACGAAGGACATTTCAAAATTAAGTTTCAAATTATGAAAATATTTCCTGGATTGGAATTTTTATTTGACAACTGTATTCATGTACACGGCACCTCCATGGCTCAGTGGTAAAGTTGGCGGACATACAACTTGAGGGGCCCAGATTCAAACCCCACCCGACACCTCTGGTTTTGTAGGAGTTGCATTTGGCAAGTCACTTTAGAGCCCTTGTCTAGTACTGGTGAATCAAGGAAAACCATAGGAGTCAAAGGCTTAGGCCTTTATCCTGTACCATATAAGGTAAATGGAATGATGTATTTTGTAATTTTGATTTCAATGTGAAAAATTAGAAAATCAAGGGGAGGTAATTAATATGAAATAAATAGCATGACATGAAATTCATTTTCTAAATTTAAATTCAAAATCAGACAAAGTTGAAAAGGCGACTTGGTGAATGACTTTGAATGATATAAATATTTTCATGAATTACATTTCGTCCTTCCTCAAGTTAATTTCGCTTGACAGAAAAGATGTGTCCATGATGGGAATGTACGGAAAACATTGCTGTAGACCATTGTGACAATGGTATAAAAAAATACCACATCTTACTCTAAATTTAGATCACTGTTTAGAAAATAAACCTGTTTAAACTGTCTACAATATCTGCAATTTTCATGTTCTTTATCTTTTCTGTACAGTTATAAGCAGGGTTTGGAAGCTGTAGATAATCTAATTCTTTGTAACTTTAGAAACGTAGTTGTTATTTTTACGCTTCATGATTTACACACTTGTGATCGTTGGATGAAACGCTCAGATATTTTACACAAGTATATATTAAGCAACACAAGGTACTGTAGTAAGTTTGATTTTACTTGCTCTTACCCAAGAGCATTCAAGACATTTGATGACTCATACCCCTGGACAATAAAAACCATCAATTGCTCCTGATGAGAGAGATATCAATCATCATGTTCCCATCAATATATAAATGGAGAATATACTCATTTTATCACAACAGTTTCTTAAATTGTATAAATTAGTCTAATGTAGGTGGGTTATCAATAATAAAATTAATTTACATCTGTGAAAGAGCTTTTAGATACTATCTTTTTCTATTTACAACAATTATTCAAAATAAACTCTTATATAGCATATACAGCATATATATTATTGAAGATTGTTTCAAGCACCTGTGCATTGACCAATCATCAACCAATCATCAACAGCCTCACAATATATATATATTCATAACTGTACCCAAAATGAAAGTTTATTCTATGCTTCGACAAACAAATACACATGTTCATGAGAATATTGACATTGATTGCTTGCAATCGCCCTTTCACTGAAAAGAAAACGTTGGGGACAGGGTTTGTGGACTGGTTAGAAAGGGTAACCAATCCCTTATATTTACAGGAAGAAGTCTTTAAATACAAGTCATCTGCCACGGGCTCCATATAAAACAGGATTGCTTAGTATTAAAGAGAGCGGAGAGACACGTGTAGAATTTATTGAGAACTACACGTGTTATTTAGGCGGGGCAGTTTACACTCATTACGTCACTGAACGGTCCGTTGACCGTTGGGCAGTTAAAATGGCCACCAAATAAAACGAGACTAAACCTATCGACCACCCGATTATCCAAACTTAAAGTTTCAAGCAAGCGCCCAAAACGCACAGATTTCACAAACAAACATAATATAATTATCAATTCGACAATTCCCAGATCGCACGCACAAATTTGCACGTGTACTAGAGTATTATGATGTGTTATATAATGGGTTAGGGTGTTATGAACAGAGGGCATAGGTTAGGGCGCGCTGACATAAGGAGAATGAAGAAAACACTATTTACCTAGGTGTTCCTGCGCCGATCGTCCCCCGTAATTCGTCAGATGCGGCAGCATACTCTCCATCTGTTGTTGGTAGTCACAATAACTGCCTCCATCGGCCATATTAAATAACGAGTTTCCAGTTAAAAACGGTTAATTGAGTAAAGTTTAGAAGATAGTCATTACGTCATCGTAACTTGTTGACACAACTCGCTGTACAAAGTGCGCAATAGGTCCGATCCAAGTTATGCTCTAGGTACGACAGATGTTCCCATACAACAGATAAGGTAACTTTTCCCACGAAATATGTCACAATGAATTCTTTATCAATTGCCAGATACAACGACCAACGGTCTTTTCTCTTAAAATAGCCTATGTGTGGTTTGTATAATTGATAAACCTGTATTATCGGTATTACATTGAGACCTGTTCCCCCTAATTTACGCTGAAGATGTACTCGTCCACTAAATGACCAGTCACGTGGTTTAACTGGACAGAGGGTGCCCCGGGGTATTATGTTATTTCTCACGGTACTTCCGAAACAATAAACACGGTGGTTTCCTGTTACGGCTTGCCCCGTGTGTAACGCTGGCCCCTCCAACAACGATCGTTATCAGTGGGAGATGTTGGTGGGGGATGTGGCGTCTGGGATCAGCCATCTGATCTCTGCGGAGTATGGTCTTCATATCGAATTCGGTTTTAATTGAATAGCCGTTTTGACGGGGAAAATGACAATAACCTCTGCATTTGCGGAAACTCGTTGAACATAAAACTTCACATTATCAGCTTGTAGCAGAGGTCTACTCTTCTGAGTTATAATTATGATGTTTATTTTAGTCTTGACTCGATTCTATAGTTTAGAGAGTAGACTACTCAAAATCTGGATCGATTGACCAAAAGTGATTTTTATTACAAAAATACCAAATATTAATCTCAATCGAACGGACCTGGTCTTCAATTAGGACCTTGCCTCAAATGTAATTTTTTATGATTTTAAAATTTAATAAACACAAGACTATTGCGACACAATTAAACAAATGGGAATAAGGTAATAAATTGCCCATAATGAGCAATTAATCCTTCAGTTGCATTGGCGATTAAAGTCTCCTGCATAAAGTATATGGCCAGACTACCCACTTCGAAAGATATGTAAAAACACGTAGTATCAATGTTCCTATCACAGTTCGGTTAACAAGTTAGATTGTAATAAAAGACATTTATTATCACAGTTCCGTTAACAAGTTAGATTGTAATAAAAGACATTTATTATCACAGTTCCGTTAACAAGTTAGATTGTAATATAAGACATTTACTATCAATGTTCCGTAAACAAGTTAGATTGTAATAGAAGACATTTACTATCAAAGTTCCGTAAATAAGTTAGATTGTAATAGAAAACATTAACTATCAAAGTTCCGTTAACAAGTTAGATTGTAATAGAAGACATTTACTATCAAAGTTCCGTAAACAAGTTAGATTGTAATAGAAAACATTTACTATCAATGTTCCTATCACAGTTCCGTAAACAAGTTAGATTGTAATAGAAGACATTTATTATCACAGTTCCGTTAACAAGTTAGATTGTAATAAAAGACATTTATTATCACAGTTCCGTTAACAAGTTAGATTGTAATATAAGACATTTACTATCAATGTTCCGTAAACAAGTTAGATTGTAATAGAAGACATTTACTATCAAAGTTCCGTAAATAAGTTAGATTGTAATAGAAAACATTAACTATCAAAGTTCCGTTAACAAGTTAGATTGTAATAGAAGACATTTACTATCAAAGTTCCGTAAACAAGTTAGATTGTAATAGAAAACATTTACTATCAAAGTTCCGTAAACAAGTTAGATTGTAATAGAAGACATTTATTATCAAAGTTCCGTAAACAAGTTAGATTGAAATAGAAGACATTTACTATCAAAGTTCCGTTAACAAGTTAGATTGTAATGTAAGACATTTACTATCAAAGTTTCGTAAACAAGTTAGATTGTAATAGAAAACATTTACTATCAAAGTTCCGTAAACAAGTTAGATTGTAATAGAAGACATTTATTATCAAAGTTCCGTAAACAAGTTAGATTGTAATAAAAGACATTTACTATCAAAGTTCCGTTAACAAGTTAGATTGTAATAGAAAACATTTACTATCAAAGTTCCTTAAACAAGTTAGATTGTAATAGAAGACATTTATTATCAAAGTTCCGTAAACAAGTTAGATTGTAATAAAAGACATTTACTATCAAAGTTCCGTTAACAAGTTAGATTGTAATGTTAGACATTTACTATCAAAGTTTCGTAAACAAGTTAGATTGTAATAGAAAACATTTACTATCAAAGTTCCGTTAACAAGTTAGATTGTAATAGAAGACATTTACTATCAAAGTTTCGTTAACAAGTTAGATTGTAATAGAAGACAATTACTATCACAGTTTCGTTAACAAGTTAGATTGAAATAGAAGACATTTACTATCAAAGTTCCGTAAACAAGTTAGATTGAAATAGAAAGCATTTATTATCAAAGTTGCCTTAAGCAATATAGATTTGTATTTGTATTTGTAACAGCTTTAATTAACTAAGCGATTTATCTATAGAATATAAGATACTGTATCCATTTAAAATTGTGGTTTTGCTTCGTAAAAAATCAACGTTATCGTAAAAACACTCCATAACACAAGCATCTTGTTAACATGTGAGCGATATCAAATCATTATCGTTTATAATCTATAAACAAGTTCTTTTAACGTGCAAAATGCAAGGATTTCGTCCCAAACGAGAAACACGATCAAATGTCTCTTTGAAGAATTCAAATCAGATTTTGCTAAGAGATATTCTGCTCTCAGTAGTATTTTCTCATTTTCATGATCGTCAATTTCAATATTTGTCTCATGTGGACATGGAACTGTAAATAGTAAAACTAAATACTGAAATGGCGGTAAATTTTTTGGGTGAATAACCAACGTATGTAATATTCACTAGCATAGTAACAGTTTTCCCACTCTTTATCTCTCTTCCAAACGCTTTGTTATACCATTCAAAGTTTGACAGTTGTGCATAGAACAATGACTCTAAAGGTATTTAGACATATTCCTCTAAATAAAAAGAAAGATAATGTTGAAAATATTAGAACGTCCTTGTTCAACTAAAGTGCTTTTAAGTTACTACTTGGCCCATAAGGTGACAGGAAACATCAAGAAGTAGACTTTCCGTACCGGGAACCATTCTCGCTTGAACTGAGTTGTTGGCGTTACGCATAGGGATGTATGTAACTCTTAATAATTCATGTGTTTTGAGTTAAATGCAGTTGCAACCTTTTCTCAATTATATGAATATTACGTCGACAGGTTATCCTGTTTCTAGAATAGCCTGGGTGTTGTACTTACCACGGGAAACGTCACAGTGTACCTATCAGACGATATCAGGGTTCGAACTCGGTCAATTGCTCTTTAAAGCCGGATTATTACATTCAGTCATCGTAGGTGTAAAATGCAGTTGACACCCTGGTATTTTTGTTGCTATGTTCATGTATTGTTAAAATATCGTTTAGTGACGTTCATCGAAATACTTCTGGGAATATTGTTTGTTCGTATCTGGTTGATAACATTTTATTAGCATTTCAGGCCTAATGTTTAGTGAAGAACATCAAAATAACATGGCCTCTCCCAGCGATGACTGTATTCGTGGTAGATCTACATTGAGAGGAAAACTCCCGGCTGACGACGACATTGACCATGGGTCTATCGGTCTTGACCTGTCCAAACGTTATAGGTCAATCTGCACCCGTAATGAGCCAGGTATGCACATTTACTATAACATCGTTGTCCAGAAGGAAATGATTTCTTATGCGGGTTTTAAAAGTTGAATAGGACGTGGCACGAAGGATTCACGGACCATTCATTGATCTCCTGTTTAGAACAATGTCCTTTAACACTGTCCGCATAAATATCGAAATTGATGTACTATAATTTATAAGTATGCGAGTAATCATTGAAATACGGCAGGTATTTTGTAATTTATTAGACATCCTTCCGAAGATCCGAATAGTCTCATGATACTTCAAGAAGACCGTTTTAAACAATTTCAAGATGAATCTCACTGAGTTTATACATCAGACCTCACATGATCTCAAACAACACTAACCCTATAGATATGGTCGCAGGCATTCAAGTCGGTACGCAATACCAACTGCCAACAATCCTTTTTTCGGTAATTTGAGCCACCAATTTACATCTGTACCACTAGATATTATAGCCTCCTCGGAAAAATTATCCAATCCTCGAAAAAGAATAGCATGCAGTTCCATTGACACCGAGGACACAGACGATCATGGCTCAAGTTCACCCGCCTCACACAGACCATCGTGGCTAACATTCACCAGCCTCACACAGACGATCGTGGCTCAAGTTCACCAGCCTCACACAGACGATCGTGGCTCAAGTTCACCCGCCTAACACAGACAATCGTGGCTCAAGTTCACCCGCCTCATACATACCATCGTGGCTAACATTCACCCGGCTCACACAGACCATCGTAGCTAACATTCAACCGGCTCAAACAGACGATCGTGGCTCAAATTCACCAGGCTTACACAGACTATCGTTCTTAACATTCACTAGCCACACACATACCATCGTGCCTCACATTCACCTGCCTCACACATACAATCGTGCCTTACATTCACAGGCCTCAGACATACCATCGTGGCTCACATTCACCAGCCTTACACATACCATCGTGCCTCACATTCACCAGCCTCACACATACCATCGTGCCTCACATTCACCAGGCTCACACATACCATCGTGGCTCACATTCAACAACCTGACACATACCATCGTGCCTTACATTCACCAGCCTCACACAGACCATCATGCCTCACATTCACCAGCCTCACACAGACCATCGTGCCTCACATTCACCAGCCTCACACAGACCATCGTGGCTCAAATTCACCAGCCGCCCACAGATCATCGTGGCTCACATTCACTAGCCACACACATACCATCGTGCTTCACATTCACCAGCCTCACACACACCATCGTCCCTCACATTCACCAGCCTCACAATTACTATCGTGCCTCACATTCACCCGGCTCACATAGACGATCGTGGCACACTTTCACCAGCCTCACGCAGACCATCGCGGCTCACATTCACCAGCCTCACACATACTATCGTGCTTCACATTCACCAGCCTCACACACACCATCGTCCCTCACATTCATCAGCCTCACAATAACTATCGTGCCTCACATTCACCCGGCTCACATAGACGATCGTGGCACACTTTCACCAGCCTCACACAGACCATCGTGGCTTACATTCACCAGCCTCACACAGACCATCGTGCCTCACACTCACCAGCCTCACACATACTATCGTGCCTCACATTCACCAGCCTCAAACAGACTATCGTGAATCACATTCACCAGCCTCACACAGACGATTGTGCCTCACATTCAATAGCCTGACACAGACCATTGTGCCTCACATTCACCAGCCTCACAGAGACCATCGTGGGTCACATTCAGCAGTCTCACACAGACCATCGTGGCTCACATTTACCAGTGTCACACAGACCATCGTGCCTCACATTCACCCGCCTCACACAGACCATCATGCCTCACATTCACCAGCCTCACACAGACCATCATGCCTCACATTCACCAGCCTCACACATACCATCGTGCCTCACATTCAACAGCCTGACACATAATATCGTGCCTCAAATTCACCAACCTCACCCAGACCATCGTGGCTCACATTCACCAGCCTCATACAGACCATCGTGCCTCACATTCATCCGCCTCACACAGACCATCGTGGCTCACATTCACCAGCCTCACAAAGACCATCGTGAGTCATATTCACCAGCCTCACACATACCATCGTGCCTCACAATCACCAGCCTTACACAGACCATTATGGCTCACATTCACCAGCCTCACATTGACGATCGTGCCTCACATTCATCAGCCTCACAAAGACCATCGTGACTCACATTCACCAGCCTCACACATACCATCGTGCCTCACATTCAACAGCCTTTCACAGACCATCATGGCTCACATTCACCAGCCTCACACAGACGATTGTGCCTAACATTCAGGAGCCTCACACAGACCATCGTGCCTTACATTCACCAGCCTCACACATACCATCGTGCCTCACATTCACCAGCCTCACAAAGACCATCGTGGCTCATATTCAGCAGTCTCACACAGACCATCGTGGCTCACATTTACCAGTGTCACACAGACCATCGTGCCTCACATTCACCAGCCGCCCACAGACCATCGTGGCTCACATTCACCAGCCTCACACAGACTATCGTGCCTCACATTCACCAGCCTCACACAGACCATCGTGGCTCAAATTCACCAGCCGCCAACAGATCATAGTGCCTCACATTCAGCAGTCTCACACATACCATAGTGCCTCACATTCACCAGCCGCCCACAGACCATCGTGCCCCACATTCACCAGGCTCACACATACCATCGTGCTTCAAATTCACCAGCCGCCAACAGATCATCGTGCCTCACATTCAACAGCCTGACACAGATCATCGTGCCTCACATTCACCAGCCACACACATACCATCGTGCTTCAAATTCACCAGCCGCCAACAGATCATCGTGCCTCACATTCAACAGCCTGACACAGATCATCGTGCCTCACATTCACCAGCCACACACATACCATCGTGCTTCAAATTCACCAGCCGCCAACAGATCATCGTGCCTCACATTCAACAGCCTGACACAGATCATCGTGCCTCACATTCACCAGCCACACACATACCATCGTGCTTCAAATTCACCAGCCGCCAACAGATCATCGTGCCTCACATTCAACAGCCTGACACAGATCATCGTGCCTCACATTCACCAGCCACACACATACCATCGTGCTTCAAATTCACCAGCCGCCAACAGATCATCGTGCCTCACATTCAACAGCCTGACACAGATCATCGTGCCTCACATTCACCAGCCACACACATACCATCGTGCTTCAAATTCACCAGCCGCCAACAGATCATCGTGCCTCACATTCAACAGCCTGACACAGATCATCGTGCCTCACATTCACCAGCCACACACATACCATCGTGCTTCAAATTCACCAGCCGCCAACAGATCATCGTGCCTCACATTCAACAGCCTGACACAGATCATCGTGCCTCACATTCACCAGCCACACACATACCATCGTGCTTCACATTCACCAGCCGCCCACAGACCATAGTGCCTCAAATTCACTAGCCACACACATACCATCGTGCCTCACATTCACCAGCCTCTCCACACAGACCATCGTGAAACCACATCTACCAGCCTCACAACATACCATCGTGCCTCACATTTCACTAGCCTCCACACAGACCATCGTGCCACATTCACCCGCGCCTCCCACACAGTCGATCGTGGCTCACATTCACCAACTCCACACAGACCATCGTGCCACACATTCACCAGCCACATATACTATCGTGCCTCACATTCACCAGCCTCACACAGACCAGCGTGGCTCACATTCACCAGCCTCACACAGACGATCCTGGCTAACATTCACCCGCCTCACACAGACCATCGTGGCTCACATTCACCAGCCTCACAAAGACCATCGTGAGTCACATTCACCAGCCTCACACATATCATCGTGCCTCACAATCACCAGCCTTACACAGACCATCATGGCTCAGATTCACCAGCCTCACATTCATCAGCCTCACAAAGACCATCGTGACTCACATTCACCAGCCTCTCACACACCATCGTGCCTCACATTCACCAGCCTTTCACAGACCATCATGGCTAACATTCACAAGCCTCACACAGACGATTGTGCCTAACATTCACCAGCCTCACGCAGACCATCGTGGCTCACATTCACCAGCCTCACACATACCATCGTGCCTCACATTCAACAGCCTGACACACACTAACGTGTCTCACATTCACCAGCTTCACACAGACCATCGTGTCTCACATTCACCAGCCTCAAACATACCATCGTGCCTCACATTCACCATCCTCACACAGACTATCGTGACTCACATTCACCAGCTTCACACAGACCATCGTGCCTCACATTCACCAGCCTCACACAGACGATTGTGGCTCACATTCACCAGCCTCACACAGACCATCGTGGCTCACATTCACCAGCCTCACATAGACAAACTAAATACGAACGAACAATTCACCTATTACTATCTTGTCGAAACGATCTTTTTTAGAGGAGAAAAACAAATGTAAGATGGGAAATAGGTTCCTATCGTTACATCTTACTTTCGAAAAGCACCATTTGTCGTTAATATATCCGTTTAGAAATAATATATGCAAAAGACTTGGACACGCTTCTTATTTAGACTTGGTTTTAGCCCCACTCTTCAAGCGTTTGATTCCTTGTCTGCCTCTCCGCTTGGCCGACTTTCAGAAATCTGTAAAATCCAAGATGTGCTTCTTTCAACCTTCATAGGTAATTACGTATTTAGCCTCTTCCACATTTGGTGAGATAACCGAGTTTTTGTGACTTGTGATGAAATGTTGACCCCCCTTCAACACAACTCAAAACTGCACTCACAAAGAAAGGTAACTCGTGGTAAATCACTTATGCATAACCACCCAAGATTTATCTCTCTTTTTATGCTTGTTCACCCCGCAATGCCTCACTTTTTTGGAACTGGTACAGGCTAGGGTTTCTAATCAATACCGAATTACTTCGTGGTGTCAGCTATTTTTCTGATTCTGGAGCAGTCACATATTCCTAGATGGCGAAAAAGAGGGATCAACTAACAATAATCAAAGCGCTGATAGCGCTGAAGGACTAAGGTGCGTTTACAGCAAGATGATTGAGGATACATTTGAAAATTTCTTTAAGCAACATCTCGAAGAAAACAGCTGCTCCTTTTACCACCATTACTATAATTATTCTTTCTGTGAACAGAGACTGAACGATAGTCTTTTTTTTCCGAACATCTGGACATTTTACGATTTCCCATGAGGCAACAGTTATAATAATATAGAGCAACACAAAGCGAGTAAATCCGGACTACATAATAGTTCCAAGAAGGTATTAGTCCGCACAGTGAAGGTGGATGTTTAATGAGTAATTGGGGTCAGACCGCTGTTTATGTATCGATAAAGTACCGTCCCTCAAAAAGTGGTATGTAAATTAAACGGACTAAGGTGCTGACGCACCCTTAGTCCAAAAACGACACCAACCTTAAAAGCAGGTCAATGCACATGGAAACAGTGAGATCCAGGGAAACGTAACTTATGAAGAGCAAATTATCCTTTTTGTAGCATACACCATACCAATATATGCTGCGAACGCCGTCATCTTCGTCACTGTACACAATCATGCTGCAAACTCCGTCATCTCCGTCACTGTACACACTCATGCTGCAAACTCCGTCATCTTCGTCACTGTACACACTCATGCTGCAAACTCTGTCATCTTCGTCACTGTACACACTCATGCTGCAAACTGTGTCATCTCCGTCACTGTACACAATCATGCTGCAAACTCCGTCATCTCCGTCACTGTACACACTCATGCTGCAAACTCCGTCATCTCCATCTCTGTACACACTCATGCTGCAAACTCCGTCATCTCCGTCACTGTACACACTCATGCTGCAAACTCTGTCATCTCTGTCACTGTACACACTCATGCTGCAAACTCCATCATATCCATCACTGTACACACTCATGCTGCAAACTCTGTCATCTCTGTCACTGTACACACTCATGCTGCAAACTCTGTCATCTCCGTCACTGTACACACTCATGCTGCAAACTCTGTCATCTTCGTCACTGTACACACTCATGCTGCAAACTCTGTCATCTCTGTCACTGTGCACACTCATGATGCAAACGCCGTCATCTCCGTCACTGTACACACTCATGCTGCAAACTCCGTCATATCCGTCACTGTACACACTCATGCTGCAAACTCTGTCATCTCCGTCACTGTACACACTCATGCTGCAAACTCCCTCATCTCCGTCACTGTACACACTCATGCTGCAAACTCCGTCATATCCATCACTGTACACACTCATGCTGCAAACTCCATCATATCCGTCACTGTACACACTCATGCTGCAAACTCCGTCATATCCATCACTGTACACACTCATGCTGCAAACTCCGTCATATCCATCACTGTACACACTCATGCTGCAAACTCCCTCATCTCCGTCACTGTACACACTCATGCTGCAAACTCCGTCATATCCATCACTGTACACACTCATGCTGCAAACTCCATCATATCCGTCACTGTACACACTCATGCTGCAAACGTGTTTATTTTCGTCACTGTGCCACACTCATGCTGCAAACTCTGGGTTACCTTGCCACTGTACAATCATGCTGCAAACTCCGTCATCTTCGTCACTGTACACACTTATGCTGCAAACTCCATCATCTCCGTCACTGTACACACTCATGCTGCAAACTCCATCATCTTCGTCACTGTACACACTCATGCTGCAAACTCCCTCATCTCTGTCACTGTACACAATCATGCTGCAAACTCCGTCATCTCTGTCACTGTACACATTAATTTCATGCTAAAACTCTCTGCTATCTTTCGCTACTGTACACAATCATGCTGCAAACTCCGTCATCTTCGTCACTGTACACACTTATGCTGCAAACTCCATCATCTCCGTCACTGTACACACTCATGCTGCAAACTCCATCATCTTCGTCACTGTACACACTCATGCTGCAAACTCCCTCATCTCTGTCACTGTACACACTCATGCTGCAAACTCCCTCATCTCCATCACTGTACACACTCATGCTGCAAACTCGGTCATATCCGTAACTGTACACACTCATGCTGCAAACTCCCTCATCTCCATCACTGTACACACTCATGCTGCAAACTCCGTCATATCCGTAACTGTACACACTCATGCTGCAAACTCTGTCATCTCCGTCACTGTACACAATCATGCTGCAAACGCCGTCATCTCCGTCACTGTACACACTCATGCTGCAAACTCTGTCATCTCTGTCACTGTACACACTCATGCTGCAAACTCCGTCATCTCCGTCACTGTACACACTCATGCTGCAAACTCCGTCATCTCTGTCACTGTACACAATCATGCTGCAAACTCCGTCATCTCTGTCACTGTACACAATCATGCTGCAAACTCCGTCATCTCTGTCACTGTACACACTCATGCTGCAAACTCTGTCACTGTACACAATCATGCTGCAAACTCCCTCATCTCTGTCACTGTACACACTCATGCTGCAAACTGTGTCATCTCTGTCACTGTACACACTCATGCTGTAAACTCCATCATATCCATCACTGTACACAATCATGCTGCAAACTCCGTCATCTCTGTCACTGTACACAATCATGCTGCAAACTCCCTCATCTCTGTCACTGTGCACACTTATGCTGCAAACTCCGTCACTGTGCACACTTATGCTGCAAACTTCGTCACTGTACACACTCATGCTGCAAACTCCCTCATCTCCATCACTGTACACAATCATGCTGCAAACTCCGTCATCTCCGTCACTGTACACACTCAAGCGGCAAACTCCCTCATCTCCATCACTGTACACACTCATGCTGCAAACTCTGTCATCTCCGTCACTGTACACACTCATGCTGCAAACTCTGTCATCTTCGTCACTGTACACACTCATGCTGCAAACTCCCTCATCTCCATCACTGTACACAATCATGCTGCAAACTCCGTCATCTCCGTCACTGTACACACTCAAGCGGCAAACTCCCTCATCTCCATCACTGTACACACTCATGCTGCAAACTCTGTCATCTCCATCACTGTACACACTCATGCTGCAAACTCCCTCATCTCCGTCACTGTACACACTCATGCTGCAAACTCTGTCATCTCCGTCACTGTACACACTCATGCT